>JAQFZF010005263.1:0-10042 GCA_034695365.1 Enchytraeus norvegicus
TGTGCGTACACTTCCAGACGTCGCGTTAGATCGTCATTCGCTTCTTTTATCTCAGATTTCTCAGTCTTTAACTTTTCCAAATCACAAGTAAGAGATCTCGAACGTTCCTCTTCAGCTTTGATTTTTCCTTTATTAATTTTCTCTTTCTCGCTCCATTCTTTTATGTCATCCTGGAGTTTCTTTATTTCTGACTGAGACTTCTCCAGTTCTACAGCGAGAGACTTTTTTCCATCTTCCACTGTTCTAAGGGCCTTATTGGAGACATCAAGCCTGTCTAAGCTATCTCGTAAATTGAAACTTGACGTCGCCTCCGATTGTGCGTACACTTCCAGACGTCGCGTTAGATCGTCATTCGCTTCTTTTATCTCAGATTTCTCAGTCTTTAACTTTTCTAAATCACTTGTGAGCGATCTGCTACTTTCCTCTCTACCTCTGTAATTCTGTTTAGCAATTTTCAATTTAGCTCTCCGGTCATTTAAGTCCACCTCGAGTTTCAGTACTTCTGATTGAGACTTCCCCAGGTCGCTAACGAGAGACAATTTTTCATCTTTAGCTGTTGTAAGGGCCTCATTGGCAGCATCAAGCCTAATTGACCTATCTCGTAAATCTGAATTTAGTTTCTCCAATTCAATATTTTTCAGATTTTCACTGTTTTTCGATTTCTTCGATAATGTTTCAAATTTCAATTTCTCGTTTCGAAGTTCTTGAACTATTCTATCAATTGAAAGTGTTATGTTTTTGAAAATGTCTTCATCTATAAGTATTGCCTCACTTCTTGGATTCAGATCCACTACTTCGGTGGTACTGCGCCAGAGTCTTTCTGAAAAACCATCCAACTTGGACACACTTCCTTGATCTGGCGACGTCAATTTCAAACCATCCAAAAGTGAAGTCATTAATGTCTCGAGCACCTGAAATAATATAACTTTCCGTTAAAAGAAGCTTTAGAAGCTTCAGAGATTTTAAACATGAGCTTAAAATTTGATGATCTCGGAAATATCTGCATGGGCTCCCAAGGGGCGACTAACTCAGATACGTAGCACGATAGAGAAAATTCAGTAAACTTATCAATTATCTGGTGGTTAGCTCACTTCGCTACAGCATCACAGTGATATCTTCAGAAGCGATTTTAGCCGAGAGAATTTGTGGGACAGGTTGGGAGAAAATCTAATGGTCTACTTTTGGCCGTACACTGAAGCTAATATATCGGCTAACAGTGATAATCGTGAAAAATGGGAATTGCAATCCCCTGGCACTGGCATGCCACCGGTACGGGCCTAAGGCCGAAACTTCTTATCGCTTATCAAATTGATTGCTATTTAATTATACACCCTGTCTTATAAAAACGGGCTCCCTCCCTACAACAATATGAATAGGCCTACTTTGAGAACGGAATTACCAACTCGTTCGCCGTTTAGAGCACCACTTGTCTGCCAAATGGACATATTCTCAACAATCTTTAGTCACTTTAGCTTATCAAATGACGAACCTAGAGAGTTTTCCGCACGTAGGGATGCGCTACGCAGTGACCAAGCTGGAGAATCGCTATAGCATGCACGACTTCGCTCCAAGGCTGCTAGAGTCTGTGATTGCTGGTATCTTTGTCAATTTCACGAATGATTCGGTGCGTTTCTGGCCCGCAACGTTCCCTCTAATTTTTTTCCTGTGTGCGCGGAATAGGAGGATGTATGAGCAGCGTTATTTCTTAGTGAGCAACACATTTTATAATATGTGATTGTTAATTATTGTAACTACTTACTATTACGTTGAAATAACAAAAATCGTATTAAACATTTATAACAATGCATTTCCTTAAAAATATGTAAGGTTTAAAATTATGTGAAGTTTTCCAACCTAATCGCTATGCATAATGCATTTACACCGTGTTCCATAACTACCGAAACCGCTACATGTTTTTAATTTTCTGCCTAAGCTATAATGCGTTTCCTTTGTTATCTAACATGCAGGGACCTATTTGTAATTTATTTGGAAAATCGTAAGAGAATTGGAAGCATAATCACCGAGATATTACAGTTTCTGGGCGACACCTAGAGATGTATTCATTTCCAATATGGACAGAACAAGGGGTGGGGGTTTAGCGACACCGGCAGAGTGTTCGCCTCAGAAACCAGTGACAAAGGATCGAATCGCAGATCAGTGGACAAGAAAAGTTTAAAAATATTGTCTAGATGGTTAAATTCAAATATTTGAGCTGGCTGTCATTGTACACTCTAAAAGACAAAGATCGGCAAAGATAGGCAACGATAGGCAAAGATATATGCAGAGATCGGCAAAGATCGGCAAAGATCGACAATTAGGATTGGAGCGGAGAAAAAAATGCAACATTGCAAATATAATATTATATCAAACATATGCGGTTTGTCACGTGTAAGCAATTCACGAAGCAAAAACAGCATAATTATACGGTAACAGTAGGCATAATATAGGCACAATGTTATGCTGTTCTATCCATATTGGGAACCAAAACCTACCTAGGTGCCATGCACAAATTGCAATAGGCCTATCTCAGTGATTATGAGTTCAATTCACTTGACATTTTCATTATAAATTATTACAAAGAGGCCCCAGTTGATGCATGCCAAATCAAAGGAAACGCCCTAATATTTGGGTAGAAAACCGAAAACATATAGAGCTCTTGGTAGTTATGAAAAACACTGTGTAGTACGCTTTGATTACGATCGCAAAACAAAACGAAACCGTAAGTTAGTAAATAATTCAATGACCCACACAAAAAACAAATGATTAACAAAACTATCGCTAATAAATATTTTCAACCAAAACTTCTGCGCGGCATTTGAAACTGCTGCACTGCACCCTTTAGTGACGTGCGCGGCAGCGCAGCCGCTGCCAACATGTCTGCACACAGAACCCGTTGTATCGATTATTTTAATTAATGTTTCAATATTAAACACTACAATGAGACTTACCGCCTCTTCGCCCTGATAGCGGGCTACAGTATGATAGCCTTGGCGTGGAGAGTCACCGTCGCCGTCGCTTCCTGTATAACATATTAGGCCTATATATTATTTTAATTGCCGTATGCAAAAGTGAACCAACCCACAAACTAATAGTTGTCTTTTATTTTCCAACATTTTCAAAACCATGTACTGAAGGAAAATAAATCTTTGCCAGTGTTGTAGAACGCCAATATACCCCTAGCGAAATCTCAATAATATCGTCAAAATCAAGATTTTTCAAAAATATTCGACAAACTTCTAGAGGAGATTTTTTGACAACTGCCCTTCAAATTTGGTCAAAAAATATTTATAAACGAAAAAGTTACAGCGTTTCTACAAAAAAATGAAAAAATCAAATTAAGCTTATTCAAAACAGCTTATTCAACAGGCATTCATACTTTTTGTTATTTGTTGTGGCTTTGAGGAGGGCCGTTTGTTGTTGGTGCCGATTCTATTTGAGTAGGTGTTCAAATTGTACGCTATCTATTCGAATACACGCTTGTAACCTTTTCCGGAATGCTAGTACAGCCAGGTCGTTGGCCTCTTCTGGCAATTGTTCCCAGATTGCCTCCAGCACAGTCTTGATTTCAGCCTTGTTTGTTGGTATAAAAATAAATTTTGTTAAACTTTTTTTTCGCATATTGCTTTACAGGGGACTATTGCACATGTTTTGAATACTATTTCGCTAGGTGGGGCAATTTTATTATTATTTAATTTATTTTTTGCTCTCTATTCCACATGGACTGCTCCTAGACTTTCAGAAATTAAGACTTTGTGCTGCTCAACTATTTTTCTCCAGACGTGGTAGTCGAGATATTTGATGTCACATGAATTTGGTGGCCACTCATCCTTCTTGCCGAACTCCGAACCATGCTGCTCGATCCATTCTTGTACAACCGCTATTGGATTAAGCTTTGTTAATTTGATTTTTTGGTTTTCTTCGTAGAAATGCTGTAACTTTTTTGTTTATAAACATCTTTCGACCAAATTTGGAGGGTAGATGTCAAAAAACCTCCTCTACAAGTCTGTAAAATATATTTTTCTTATCTTGAGTTTTGACGAAGTTATTGAGATTTCGCTAGGGTTTTTTTTTACTCACCCTGTATATAGCAATCACCAAACTATATTATGCACGAAACAATTCATAGATATTGTAAAAGTAAACACTATTTTGTACAATATTTCTGATGTGAGTTGATCCACTTTTGCATAAGGCTATTCATTTAACGTAACAGATCATGTTTTCAAAGCAAGCCTATAAAATTATAAAAATAACCCAAGCCGTAAAATTGAGGTTTTGTTTTTATCACACAATGATATCACTAGAGACAGACCAGTCTAAGACTCGAGCCTTCGTACTTCTGCTTATCAAGTAGGCTAAGTATGCTATCGAACAGGCCATCCAGCCGGGGCAGCATAGTGCTGTGTGACAATTTTTATTAAATTAATATTTAGGTAAATTCATCTAAATACTACATAGATTCTTCGATGCACGTGTTGGTTCAGGGAAACTTGAAAAAATAGACCAACCGAATACTGTACGTGTTTGTAAATGGGCGACTGACGATGATGCTGCTGTGAAGGCCAACGCGGTTTGTGCCATGACTTCTGTGTATGCTTAACAGTCAAGACTAGCATAGGTCTTGCCACATCGGTTGTGGTTAATGGCAGGCTAGACAACTAATTCCTTCAATGTTCGCTATCGCTTCTGATACTTAGTTAGAGAGCCCTATATAAGGGTGTGTGACTGATTGATTGATTATTATTATTATTATTGATTATTATTGATTGATTGATTAAAATGACAATATGATTTCAAACAGCGCGATCATTAATAACATATTATTGAACGTCTGAGCAGAAGGCCTATACGGTACTTTATTGCAATTACATAGGCATAGATGGATTTCACTAATGCTGTAATGAGATGATGAAGCGAACGCTAAACTCGCATGGATGATATCCTAAAAGGGTTGAACTAATTCATTAGCAAATCAATAAATTATAATAATTAAATTATCCGTGAAAATATATTAATTTTCTTTCATTAAAATAATTGCAGATTAATTGTGTTCTGACGCTCTTCCGCGTCATAGCTATTTATATTATTGGACAAACATAAACCCTTGACGATGTAATTTCGCCGTTTCTTATATGAATTTAACGTGATCTTTAATCATTCAATCGTAATGAACTAAAAATATAAATCCAAAACGAAAAGGCTTTAATTGATTGAATACGTACCAGTTTGCATGATCGTTCCCATAAGATCCCGTACATCATCTAGTGTTGGAATCCAAGCTTGAACGAACTGCAGATTCCTTGCAGGAAATAGACCTACATGTTGGTTATAGTCATCCTTTCTCTCGATCAACTCTTCAGCTCTCTTCTGCAATTCATCAACAACTCTTATTATCTCACAATCTGTTCCACGTTCCACAATCATTCTTCTGTAGACCAGAAAGCTGTCCAACTCTGTGTGGCGAAGCTCTACGAAGTCTTTCTGAGTTTGTAGCTCCTTTTGTCTTCTTGCCTTTATCTCCAGTAATTGACTTAATAATTCATTTTCAATATCATTTGCAAGATTGTGAACAGCAGTAGCTGCCTGCATCAAATCGGATTCAGTTGATGATGTCTGCAGGAAAAAGTCCATCTTTGTAGTTTCCAGCTTATTCAGCTCATCTTTACTTTGATTGCGAAATATGTCTATATCATCTGCATATTTAGAAAATTGATTTATTTTTTCACGAGCAACATCGGATGGTGCTTTGCATTTATGGTTGCGATGATTATTAGCGTGACATAGAAAGCAGATTAATACTTTGCAATCCTCGCAATATAACTCTAATTCTTTGTTGCAATGGATATTGCAATAAGTGGACATCAATCGTTGCAGTTCAGTCTCGCTTGGCTTTTTATCACTGGCGACGATCTTATGCGTAGTGCTGTTAGTTTGATGGAGATGAATGCTACTGCAGCGATTGCATAGGCACTGTCGGCAGTCCATGCAAAATGCAATGGATTTTACTTCATCTCCTACAACTGCACAAAGCTCACATTTATTGAATTTTTGCTTTCCTTCTCGAAATCCTTTCTCTAGAACCAGTCTCATGAGAAACGTATCATCTAGTAGCTTCTCCACACCACCCTCCGGTATTTCAAACTCTCTCCTACAGAGAGGACAGGGCTTGTTCTCACCTTTCATCGCATCTTTGCACAGCTCCCTGAGGCACTCCAAGCAGAATGAATGAAGACACCCTAACTGCTTGGGCTTATTGAAATCATTCATACATATCGGGCATTCTAGTGATCTGTCTAATTCATCCATACCTGAAGCAGTTTAGCCATACGTCACTTGTAAACTTCAGAGAGAAAGTGAACCCTTTCAAGAAGTATGTGATCTGAAGATATTCTGCATTATGCTGAGCCTATCATAGACTGTTCGGCAATCAAATATAATATATAGGCTAAGTAATAAATGTTAGTATTATGCAGTATTATTATCACAGCCGTTTTGGATCCGAATAAGAATAAGAATTCACATACCGAAAGCTGTATGTGTTCGTAGAAGTCGACAAACTCAACCACTGGTTAAGGAGACCCATCAGAAAACAGAATTATTTCCAAGAAAATATGGCATACAAAATCTACAGTTACAGCCCATGGAGCTGCCGTTAGGTAGTGCACTGAGAGAGAGAGATAGAGAGAGAGAGAGAGAGTGACAGAGTGAGAAAGAGAGAGAAAGAGAGAGAGAAAGAGTATTAGGTATGTTACTAATAGGCCTACATGTAACTTTATTACGGTACATATTTGATACAGTATTTGAAATGACCCGGGCTATATAGTAAACAATGACAATTGACATTTAATGCTTTTAAACAAAAATGTGGGCCGACACGTATATGCAAAATATATATGCAAAATGTAAATAATATATAACTGCAACGTCTAATAGACCTAGGCCTAAATGTGTACAGGCTTATAAAAACAGCTTCAAACAGATTTTCCATTATATTGTCGCCAGATAATGAATCGAAAGTTAAAACCATTTTTGCATTTTACACAAATTTACAGTAGGCCTAGCCTAATGTAATAATTTAGTTTTTCTTTAATGAACAGCTAGTTGTAGTTAGGATAGACCTATGTGATAGACTGCAGGCCATATTGAATATAGAATCTAGATGCAATACAACCATGTCAACAAGGATTATAGACTAATACGCCTAATTATAATTAATCAATCGATAAATCAATTAATGCGAAGTTAAAGACCGTGAAATCATCTGACGACGACATCAGGGACATGTCCACCCAAGCAGGACTAGCAATAACGAATGCCACAAGAGACGAGTACAGTGCAATTTCAGTTGACTCTTAACCAATGAAATTTTAATTTAAGTTCTTAAGCGGACCCATATGAGTTTTGAGCCAACTGCAAAACAATGACAAAAACAATGACAGTGTGGGACAAAAAATATATAATTCGAAAATAAGGAATAGGCCTACGTATAGAGTTATACTAGTCTACACTAGGTGAGATTTAAAGTGGTCTAACACCAGGCAATCAATAAATAAATCAAGCAACAATAATGTTACAGCGCACTCTAACTAGGTCTCCGAAGTCCCATTGAAGAAGTGATGCATACAGTAACCTAGTTTGACTTAAACCGCAACCGATATGGGATAAATCTGGAATTTTATCGAAGAAAGGGTCAAGTGAAACAGAAATCATGGCGCTAACCACTATGCTCTTCACTGCGGCATCTGCTTTAGTCGCCAATTAGACTATGTGCAGTTTCGGTAGGCTTCGATTCTGGAGTTTCTCGAAATCATCACTGGGAGACGCCAGTATAGCGACGCCAACAGAGCTGTACAATGTGGCCGTGGCTCATACGGTTAGTGCGTCACCAGTTTGTGTCGAATTTTGCGCATGTGGTCCGTCCGGGTTTCGATTCCCGGGCGAGTCAGTCAGAGAGCAAAATCTCGGATGTACAACGGACCAACCAAGATCCCTTCGTGGATCGGATAATTGGGAACACTTATTAGTACGTAGTAGGAAACTGTAGGTGTTTACTTCGGAAGATTGCGAATGTTACCACAGGTCTGGCATATATGACCCAATTACTAACATTGGATTGTATAGAGTGGGGCTGGGGACCTCACCGTCGGATTAATGACTATGTCACCTGTGTGCTGAAATCGCTCAGGATCGGGATCATCTCCGCGCTTACCCCCTTCGGTAACAAATATGGCACACAACCTTTACCTTTACATGTAGATATAGACACTATTAGCATAGGTTTTGTTTGTTTAGTTAAAATTGTATATTTACATGTTAACTTCGATTGATGTTAACTTCGATAAGTCGACTGATGATTGTTGTAGTCATTCATAAAGAAGCAATTTCACACTACCGCTTTTCCTGAACTCGCATACGTGACATGAATTTTTAAGAGTAGCTTGTAGCACAAACTGATAAAATTAATGCTTCACTGTGGTAATTACAGTGGAGTTGCTGTCAAACATCCTCTCTATTGAATTTTATCTGCATACGTGTACAGACTACAGAGTGATAGAATTCTCGGATGCTAAATCTCTATTATGCAGTACGAGAAAGGAATTCGATAAAGATTGGCACAATAGTCTGCATTTTTTAAACTTATCGTTGTCTGACAGAGCTAATGGTTTTCTATAAACCAGTTTTCTAGAGGCTTTCACAGAACACATTCGTCGTTACGCCACTGAGATTGACTGAACTGTCTGACAGTGTCTGTCAATGACATTACAGGGGTTCTGTCGAGCTCTACAGGACCTTTATATCTTTATATGGGATGCACACGATAGACCCCCTCAGTCAAAGTTCAACTGAGTTCTAGCTTTGAATTTCTACTTCGAAAAGATCAAAGATTTTTGAGAATTCTCTATTCCGTTAACGTTTTCTTATAAATAAGCTACTATCAAGCTATATTGAATATATTAAATAGACCTTCTAAAAACGTTTCTTGTCCTTAGTTTACTTGTCCTTTAAACTTTACTTGTCCTTAAACTTTACTTTAAAACTTTACTAGTCCTTATTACAGAAATCAGAAAAGAAAATTTAAAAAGATTTGAATTAGTAACAAATCAGGAGAGCAAAGAGGTATTTCATGAAAGTTGAACAGAATAGAGTAACGATGAAACAATCTTTCATTAACTCAACTAGAATCACATCAGAGAACAATTTAATTAACAAATATAACATCCTCAATATCTTCAGAATCGCTTCTAAAAATGCGAATAATATTGATGGTACTGATTACAGTACCATCAATATTATATCAATATTATATTACTGCTAATGGTAATACTTTTGTAATTGACCCAATGTGAAATTGTAACAATGTATTTCTGCTTTCAGAATCATCAACGACAAATAAAATTACCTTGGCATTTCTAGTCAATAAAGCAATATTCACTATAACTGTATCTCAACTTCTCAAGACACTCATTGCTATTTAACTTCAATAAAATCTTATTGCCAACAGCTGAAACATTTAATGCATTTTAGTGGCATGAGAATATCGTCATCTCAAAGAAAAGTTTAAACTATATTGTTATTGTTTACCTAAAACTTTGCTCAATATTGATCAGTCAGTATCAAGATTACACTCCTATGACATGTTGCTGAGCTATCCATTATTTTAACAGTCTCCTTCTTTTATTACTTTAAATCTTCCTAAACATTGGATCGTTAAATACTCATATATACTACATTTTGGAACTGAAAAGTTGAGAATATTCCAACCAAAAATAAGAAGTGTTTCGTAAGGGCCGACTAACGCAGGTACGGAAGGAGGTAACGAGGGAATTACCTCAGAAGCCAGAAGCTATGCTTTTCACACTCAAAGGACAAAGGTTATATTATCAAAGTTTCTATATAATCAATCTTGGCCTTTTGATGAGGTCAATTGGTGGACGATAGAACGATCGTACGTGAGCGTGACAGTGAGTAGGAATGCGTACCTTGGATCTAAAATTTAAAAACAAGACTACACCAGATAGAAAGAGAGGACTAGATAGAGAGA
>JAQFZF010005264.1:0-10041 GCA_034695365.1 Enchytraeus norvegicus
TAGTCACCTACTACGTACTAATTGCTACCAATTATCCGACCCACGAAGGGATGGTAGGCTTGGTTGGCCCGTTGCACATCCGAGATTTTACTCTCGGATTGACTCGACCGGGAATCGAAACCCGGACCTTATGCGCAACAGTCGACACAACTTGGCCGACGCACTAACCGAATGAGCCACGGAGACGTCCATCTAGTAGTGGAATAACAATGCCAATTTACAAACCTGAAGTGGTACCATTTTTAAATGATTCTGCTTAAAGCTGAGATCAGATATACTTGGACGTTGACAAACGCATCATCTGCAACGTTGTCTATTCTGTTGTCCTGAAAGGAGATCGTCAGTAAAAATGCTGTTAAATTTATGAAAGATCCACTGTCCAAACTCCTTATCAGATTGCTTGCAAAGGACAGAGATTGTAAATTGGGTAGATTTAAAAAGACTCCTTCTGTTATTTTGTTAAAATAATTATTACCAAGATTAAGTGAATTAATATTTAAAAATCCATCCAAACAGCCCTGTCCAATATAAGTAATTTGATTTCCCGAGAGATCCAATATCCAAAGGTTTTTTATTTCACGGAAAACGTCCGCTGGTAACGTCGTTAGTTGATTTCCTTTTAAATCGAGATTAGTCAGAGAAGTTAGGCCCACAAAAGTATTTCTCGTGATAACTCGGATAAGGTTGTGCTGAAGCACTAAATGTGAGAGACTATGAAAGGAGGAAAAGGCAAGATCGTCTATTCGCAAGATCAGATTTGAACTTATATCTAATTCGTCCAAGCCGAATGGCCCAAACAAAGTAACAGATGAAGAAGAATTGATATAATTATGCTGAAAATGTAAACAATATATGCATATAAAGTTATTTGACCACTGAAGGCAGTAGTTTACTTAAGATAGACAGTGGTAAAATGGAAAATCTTGGGATCCGGAAAGGTTAGATGCTCAAGGGCCCCGTCACCCCGAAACGCTAATGGTACTTTTAGAATTTAATTCCATTAAATATGCTGCCTTGCTACGCTTGACGAAACGTAATATGAATTGAAGATTATGAAAATAATTGCCTATAGATTTTATTACAAGTTTGAATCTTCCAACTTCATTTAAGATAAAAGTAATAGGGCCTACGTATAATTTTATTTGAGATCATGTGGGTTCAATTTTCAATAAATACTGGATACCGAGAAATTTCTGACCAACCGCTATTATTAGAGTTTGTAAAGATCTTAGACCATCAAATACGTGATTGCCGATTTCTTTTAGTCTATTAAAGGAGAAATCGAGAAATTCCAACATAGGCAAATTAACGAATAAATTGATTTCTAAATAGACGATCTCATTATACGTAATCGTTAGAATACTGAGCTCCGTGAGATTTCTAAATATTTTCGGCGGGAGGTGTGCTAGAAAATTCCAGTCCAAATTGCTTAAGAGAGTACACTTTAGAAAATGAATATTCACTGATACTCGTAAGTTCATTATTAGATAACCAGATATATTCCAGATATTGATTGTTGCGAAACAAGCATGGAGGTAGTGATGAAAGTTTGTTAAAGGTAAGACCAATGTTCTTCAGCGATGTAAGGCCGGAGAACACATCAGGATGAAGTACTTGTAGGTCATTTCTATCTAGCGACAATGTCTGAAGGGAATTCATTTCGACAAAAACATCTGAGAGAAGTTCCATTATTTTGTTTTGTGATAGATCTAGGAGGGTCATACTAGAAGCTGGACCACTAAATGATCCTCTAGTAATGTATCTTAATCCAAGACTTGACAAGCTTAGTTCACCTATGGATAGGTATACCCATGCACGATTCTAAAATCACAATGGTCATAATTGTATTAAAACTGTGTAATGTAAAAGGCAGTACGGTAACTGTTTATCTAATTTGCTTAGGAAGTGCTAAAAATTAGTGTAACATAAGTGATATAAGTTAATTTGTCAATACAATAACCTAAAAATAATTCATGTAGCGGCGGCAGTGGCGGTGCCAGACCGTCCGAGCAACCAGGTCATTGCCAGGTCATTAAAACTTAAAGGCATATCGTAAAATGGTTAAATGCTATACCAATATAATAATTATCAGGCAGATCTGGTCGCCAGGTCGGAAACCTGGTCGGAGCTTTTTTTACCAGATCGTTTGACCTGGAGTGAACTGGTGTGGCGCCACCACTGAATTAATGATATTTTCCCTGGCATTCGTGTCTCTAACAATTGGAGGGCTCTCTTTCAAAGGCAGTAGCCTAACTGTGTAAGCCTAACAACTTGAGTCTATTTCAGGAAAACAAATTCAGACTATACTTTGTTGGCAAGTAAGCCTGCTTGTTCGAGATGTTGTTTGAACAATCTCCTTTCTCCAAGTCGTAATCATCATCAACCCGTTACATTTCCGATATTAAAGGAGAGTATGCGACGCGATAGTAAGGGTGAGTAATAAAGTATGCGACTCGAAGTTTTGAAATTGTTTAAGGTTCAACCCGATTGAACACCAAGTTGAACCTCGATGTTCAATTCCGGTGCTCAACCGGTGCTCAACCGGAATTGATAGTTCATTGGAATTGATAGTTCAATTCCGGTGTTCAACCGCTTCAATTCTGGTGTTCGGAATGTGAACACCTAAGATATTCACATTTCTTGGTGAACATTGAACAACACCGAGGAATGGTTTTGGTCACCATTCCTCGCTATCCTCGGTTTGACGGAGTATGGCTTGTAAAACAAAAATGTTTCGTTAAATAAATTACTTATCCATAATATTTTGATATTCAACAAGTTCATCCTTAGTTTGTTTGTTCTGTAGCTAGAAACCCTCATCCAACATAATAATATAAAATTTATTATAGCTAGACCGACTTACTTGAATTGTTTCGAGTCTGGTATCGTCATTGATTGTCATATCGTATTTAGTGTGTGGATCAGTATTCTGAAGCCTCGGAAGTTCGTCCACGTATCCTAGATCAGAGCATATTATCAATGGACTCGTTGACGTTGTCGACCAATCTGGGATGCATGAGCACTTAAATGGGGATATCGGTATAACAATGTTATTTTGAGGACAATTGAACGTTGTATTTGAGATCTGCGTCGGAAAGGCACCTGATGACATGATGAAACTTGCTGCCACCAGGCTCATTAATACAATTACTACAGAATCCATGATTGTGATAACAAATTGCAAAGGCCTATGTACATACGATCACCAATACCGCTTTTGATTTCAATAACGACCTTACTCCGTTATGTCAATTCCGAAGTTACTGTTTTCATAACAGGGTAGCATCACTTATACTGGTCCCCCTCTTCTGATAGAAAACTGTCCCCCTCTCTACAATCCTGGTCTGTTTTTAGAAACTGATGCAGTTAAACTGATGCATATAAATATCAATTATTGTTTCCTGCACGTAATCGTAACAGGCACACTCTTTGAATTAAATATGATTAGACGACAAATGGTATAAGCGTAGTTACAAACGTCGCTTTATCCATTTTAAGGTGCATGTATCTGGAGCATGGTTGTTCCTGGTTCTGGTCCCCTGGAAGTGACCAGAAACAAGTGAGTGAAGGTCCACTGAAGAAAGTGAAGAAAGTGAGAGTGAAGAAAGTGAAGAAGGTGAAGGTCCAGTGAAGAAATAAGTGAGTGAAGGTCCACTGGAAGTGACCCAGAAACAACTCCGACGTATGTCCACTATCTTTCCATGCTATTATCGAGAGATGCGCGGCGTTTCTTCTAGAGTCCAGATGTCTTACTTGAGTCGGTCTAACATTAATTCATACAAATTCAAAAGGGTCCAGGTTACTCCAGGTTACTAAAGAGTAGAGACCTCGGTTTCTCTTCCGTTCATGCATTTGCAAGTTTGTTCTGGTGGTATAGAACTGCTTGCAGTTGCATGGTCTGGTTGAGACGTTTCTGACATCGTCTTCGGGTGAGGAACCGGACGTTAAATCCTCATTGTATTGTATTGTATTGCATTGTATGCCAAAGTAGGAATTAAGCCTACTTATAGAAGTATGGTGTGGTCGATTGTGTTGAAGGCGGCGGAGATGTCAGGAAGAATCAGAGCAGAAACTCTCACTCGAAACGACTGCGCGGGTTCGTTCAAGCCGACATAAGCGGACAGAGCAGTAGAAAGATTTGGTAGCTAGGCTATAATTATGACAATGATTTTGGTGTCATAGAAAAATTGGTCGCTAAACTTCCAGAAAAGCGGAGGCCTTACCACATCGTGTGTGGGTTATGGCGGGCTAGATTACTTCACCCTTCAATGTTCCAAAGAGCGACTCTGAGATACTTAGTATAGAGCGAAGTATTCTAAAATATGCCATTTTATATTGTATTATTATTATTTTGTTGTTCGTCTATTTTCACATATGATAGAACGCACATTCTAGTTTCCTTGCTTTAGTTGCTGTTTTTTATTTTATTTTAATCAATCCTGATTAATGATACATTTGCCTTTTGATAGTGCTTCAGGCGACCAGCGCAGGTACACGATTAGCCTTCCATCTTCCAGGAACAGATACGCACCCGTGCCAAATGGTGCAGGGGATATTTTGTTGATTGAGCTGGGAACCGTTCCCACGTCTAGATCCATCACTCGATCCTGAGTCAAGCACGCTAACCGCTTCACTAAATCCCCGTCGGCTTAGCATATACATTGCATTAGACTATATATAAGCTTAGTAATACGGTCTGCGTGATGATCTCTGGATGTCGTGACGGTGTGATCAATGAGCATAATTAATTATTATTAATTATTGTATCAAATATTATGTTACAACTCCGACTCAGTGGTCTGTAATAGACTACAGGGTGCATTGTGGAGTGAAGCTGCAATAAGCTTAACTCAATCTTTGTGACGGTAGTGCTCGATTGTGTTTAGCCGTCTTGAAGAGAAGCCCTTCGGGCTTTTGAAGCTTGACGTTAAATACACTCATACCTACCTACCTGTATCAAATATTAAATAGTATAATACTTCTACAGACATTAAAACATTTTACTGTAAATTACGTAGAGCTCCTATTTTTCCTAATGATATAGGACTAGTCCTATATGATATAACAGAATATGTTAGACTGTTCCTGTGCGTACAAATTAAAATATGCCTTTATGGTCCTAATTTAACCCAATGTTTTGGGTGATTCTAAATGAATATCACCAGCATACATAATGATTTCTAAATAACGATGATCAATTTTACAATCAAAATCTGATTGTGTAGCATTACATATAGCCTACAACCATTCACAAACGCATAAAACAAAGCACAGGATAGTGAAACTCGATGCCTCATACCACATTTTACATTAAAGTTTGCTCACAGGGGACCATACCACCTCCCTAACATTCAAGTTTGAATTAAATCCGCTAACACACGACCAATCCACAGTGCCAAATTTTCCTTCAGCAAGTAGATCAAAAACTTGAAATATTTGGCTACCTGGCCGTCAGGTTAATAACTTTTATCCATTTTTCAACACATGTCAGACTCACCCGGTTAGAGAGTGTTTTGTTTGTGCATTTAATGTTTTGTTGCAGTTTACGTTCAGCTGCTTAATAGTATATTTGCCGTTGAGAGTGCACTAATGTGAAACAATCGCAGATACCCGATTAACCGTCCATAAACCGGTATTCATTTATGCCCAAAGGTGCTGGTGTTATTATTAATAGATTGATCGGACCAAGGATTCTTTAATCACTTTATCAGTAGTAAACCACTCACTGGACGACAACATCACAAGCACTTTATTACCTCCGTACTGTCATCGCTCAGAATCGGGTTCAGCTCCGCGCATGCTCTCTGTAATGAATATGGCGGTCAGCTTTACGTTTTCTATCACAGATAACTTGATTAATTTTCATCACAAATTAAGTGTAGACCTTTAATGAGAGGCCTTTAATAAAGTCAACTGTACTGTAAGCCTACTATACTTTCACAAGAAACTTCAATAAAGGCTTCAGTTACTAGCCTGTGACCACTTGTAGGCCAATGTAATAAGAGATCTCGTAACATTGTGATTCTGCCTCTAATCGAATAATTCAGGTCGTTATTTCATACATGCTCTCATTGATGAAGTGCTTCTTCAACTCGTTCATGTACATGAATATGATTGTAACACTTATGCTATATAACCTGCACCCTCCATAATAAGCTAAGTCTATATGAGCACATCATATAGCACAATGCATCAGGCCAGTGATTCTCAAACTGTGGGTCGCGACTCCACAATTGTGGACTCCACTATTGTGGGTGGCGACCCACAATTGGGTCGCCGACTCCTTTCAAGTTGGTCGCCGAGGTCTCAATAAAATAATTTGTTTAAAGATAGTTATTTTAGTAAGCCTACAAGGAACAAATTCTTATTTTCGTAATCCTAGAAGATTAACAGTCGTCTGTTGCAGCTGTCTGTTACAGCTGTGACAATGAAGGAGAGAGACAAGAAAAGAATAGAGGCTTTTAAGAACTGGTGTTGGAGAGGATTGTTAAGAATTCCATGGAGCGCCAAGCGTACAAAAGAGTCTGTTAGAAGTGAGCTTTGTATAACTGAACATATTGTAAACCAAATGTCGGAGTTAAAGCTGAGCTACTTTGGACATGTAGTTAGAGCCAATGGAATAGAGAAATCAATTATGTTTGAGATGGGAGAAGGTCAAAGAAGAAGAGGTCGACCTAGACTAAGATGGTTGATTGAGATTGTGACGTTGATAGGGAAGAAGTTAGAAGAATTGCTGATTCTGACGTAAGACAGAACAAAGTGGAGAGGAATTTTGGAACCAGGTAACCACGTAAATGAAGATATACACTTTTCACGTACATCTGATTTTGTATAACTTAGAAGTGACACATAAATAATTTAGAAAACGCTAAATGGCCTATATTATGTTGGTGGGTGACAACGAAACTTTTATAGGTTTACTGGGTCGCGACACCGTCGAATTTGAGAAACGCTGCTATTGGGCATTGTGTAGCTATCACTAAATCATAATATAGACAAATGCGATCTATTGAAGGGTTCCAGTTTGCGTTTTTAGGACTATAATTTTGCAAATAGGCTCTCTTTATTCACGTAGCCTATATGACATATTGTATTAGTTACAATAAGTGCTAGTTACTAGTATTTCCGATACATCTTTTTAAGCTAGGGTAGGGTGGCAGATACATTAAGCCTACATTTTGGGTAAGAAGATAACTTGCCAAGAAATTGATGTGGTTCCATTTCAATCGCATTTTTAAGTTCCTAGTCATAAACGACGTTTAATATTATATGAGAATAAACGTTTTCTAATGAAGATGTGATATTTAGTAGTCTGTAAATGTTGTATTAAAAATCATAAACGGATTTAAGAACTCTACATTTTAGACATTACAGATAGTACATTAAAAATAGTTCACTATGATTATCATTAAACGGCTACGCCGAATTTAATGTCTGTTTCGCGTCCTAACGCCCATATCAGTGACGGGACCTCTATCAGGCCTATACTGTACTCTATATGCATACGCTGTAAGTTCTTCTTATACAACCAATTAAATAACAATGGAGTTAATGATAGGCCTACTATGCAGACTATGGATTACTTGTAGGTATGGCAATAAATATAGTGACAAATTTATACTCGGGCTCTAATCGCTAGCCCTATATCTAACTAGTAGAATTTGTTATAATATACTCCGTAAAATGGATAGTTGCTCCAGTGGACCTACAAGTTTTCTCGTGGAAACAGTTTTAATAATTCTCATACATCTCTTCGCCAAAGCACAAGGTTAGTTTTATTCTTACAATACAATACAATACAATGAGGATTTTGCGTCCGGTTCCTCATCAGAAGGGGATGTCAGGGACGAAAGTACAAAGTACAAAGGACAAAATGTACGTAGGCTATCAGTATCATTCTACGGCGTTCATTGAGTTTAGGTGTCTAAAATCAGGTAACAACTACTTACATTACTAATGTTTCCTACACATATATTCTGATATACGTTAGGGTTAGGGTTTGGGTTAGGGGTGGGGTTAGGCCTAACCTTAATCCAAACCATAACCCAAATCCTAACCCTAGACCTAACCTAGCGATATATACCATTGCCGATTTAAGACACCTAAACTCAATGACCCCTTTTCTACTGAAATTATTTTGTGAAATAAAACCCCAACACTACACCTATGGGAACAGTTAACATAGAACTGTGTTGTCTATGTTCTAGGATACTGCTATCAGATTGACGTATCGAATGCACTGAACACCTATTATACTACTGTCAATTTAGACGGTAGCTACGACATGTTGGCTGTGGACTGTAATTATAATCCTGCCTGGGTGCAGATAGCAAATGCTTTCATATCCATCACATTCTCGGGTCAATCTGCGCCCAACAATCCTGCCAACTACACGGGCGCTATTGGATGGATTATTGGTAAGTAAATGTAAAGGGGTAAAAAGGTAAAGGTTGCGTGCCATATTAGTTACCGAACGTAGTCGCGGAGTTGATCCCGACCCTGATCGATTGCAGCACACAGGTGACACAGCCATAAATATGACGGTGAGGTCGCCAGCCCCATTTTATACAATCCAATTGTGATAATTGGATCATATAAGTCAGATCTGTGGTAACGGTAAAGGGGGTAAGCCATTTTGAATTCGTCAAACATAAGAATAGACCAGTCGAAAGGTGCACGTGTTTTGATGGAGCCGACTAAAGCCGACACTGGTTTAGATCTCTCAGAAAACAAAAATTATATCCAAGAAAATATGGCAAATAACTCTACTGGTATATGCCATGCACTGAGAGAGAGAGAGAGAGAGAGAGAGAGACAGAGACAGAGACAGAGACAGAGACAGAGACCGAGACAGACAGAGGCAGAGACGGAGATAGAGAGAGTGAGAGCGAGAGAGAAACAGAGAGACTAAGACAGAGAGAGACATACAGACAGATAAAAGTAGAGGTACACCATAGGTCATATTGTATTCCTAGGTTTATGGGCTGATCCCGCTTCAATGCGCTCCAGCGCACAGCGACAATGGTACCATTAACTAGGGCCCATGGAGTGTATAAAAATGATAACAATGTAAAAACAGCAAGGAAGGAACTAGTCTAGTATCTGCGTATATCTTATCATGCGTGACAATATACGGATAAGAGAGAGAGAGAGAGAGAGAGAGAGAGAGACAGAGAGAGAGAACTGTTACTATATATCAATCTTTTTTCGCCACTTGGTCATAGAAAACAACCAGTAATATAAATAAATAATATGAATCGAAGTCTAGCAGAAAAAACATAGTGGATAGAAACTTAAAAAGTCCACAGGCTAATCTAAATCGGACAGCATTTGAGATTGTTCACAGTTTATGACATACTTGTCATGGGCCTACATGATCAGAGTTTAACCTTACATGTGTTATAGTTCTATAGTTAGAACTAAAATCAGCCAAACCAGTATTAACTAATTGTGCTAGCTACTGACATCATCAGTGGGTAAATTGCTGCTCAGAGTTTGTAACATTATACTATAGGTCGCACAAACGAAATCGTAGGATGAATTAGATTTGGTAAGGAAGTCACGATGAATTAGAAAAAATAAATAATAGGGACCATAGAAATACTTATATATACACTAGATGGCTCAAGCAATAGTAATAAACCATGCTCTCATGGCTACATGGCCATCCCCGGATGTTGATAGGTGAAGCTTAAAAGTATGAATAAAATGACGCCATGGAATCACGAAACAATAATAACATTAATAGAGAATAGTGTAATAAAGTGTCTAAATAAACAAATGACGTAATTTTTAATTTCATTTTAAACATATTTTGTGTCACAAAACATCAACAGCCGGGGATATCCCTTTAGCCATGAGAGCGCAACTTATTATTGTTCTAGTATATACAGGGTGAGCCAAAAAAAAACACCCTCCTAGCGAAATCTCAATAACTTCATCAAAACTCAAGATTTAAATACATATATTTTGCAGACTTATAGAGGAGGATTTTTGACATGTACCCTCCAAATTTGGTCGAAAAATATTTATAAATGAAAA
>JAQFZF010005265.1:0-10041 GCA_034695365.1 Enchytraeus norvegicus
TCGCTTTCTCTTTCGGAATGTGTATTTGCAGGAGTGTTCTGGTGGTTGGATGCTGTCTGCAGTTGTACATCCCGCTTGGGACGTCCCTGACATCGCCTTCGGGTGAGAAACAGGACGTTAAATCCTCATTGATTGATTGATTGATTGGCTATACTCTTCATAATCTGTGGATTAGAGTTCGGCTTCAAAAACCCCAACCCTATCCAAATCCTACGCGTAACCCTAACCCATAAAAGAAATAGAATTGCATATTCAGAATTCATAAAATGTGCGAAACTTGTCTTCATATCTGAAAATCCCGTACCGGTAGGCCTATATAATGATGCAGAAAATTTCATACTCTGATATTTGTCATCAAATATATTTTACACAAGTATTTCGAGTCACAGTTACGTTTTCGTAGTGATTGCCAAGAAACTGTGAATTCTCTGCCGCATGACCTTTTCTTGTATTATAGCTTTCTGGGGTAAGCTAAAAACTAATTATTTCCTCCTTAGATCTGTTCATTCAGGCACTTTTGTCTGGCCAATGGACTTGCACTCTTTTGGGTCTCGCTCCAACTTTCTATACATTGACAAGTGTATTCTGGTGGTATATAACTGCTTGCAAATTCATGGTCCGCTTGAGGCGCATTCCTGACAGCGCCTTCAGATGAGAAACCGGACGTTAAATCGTCTTTGTATCATGTAATTGTAACACCGGTAAGTATAAACGTACATTATATTCAACCAAGGTACATGTACACTTTTACAAGGTATTAGATTCGACTAACATACCTACAGAGATCGATTTTATTGATTTTGAACGAGACGCGCTAGCAAGTAAAACGTCTTCAGGTGAATTGATATGATTAGTTTTGAGGATCGCAAGTGATTAGACAAGAAAAGTTTCGCAAATATCTATGTTACCGCTTAAAATACTATTTTAATATGAATAAATTATATTACTTTGATTAGGCTGAAAATTAGTAGAAAATAGCTGAAAATAGCTGAAAATAGCTGAAAATAGCTGAAAATAGCTGAAAATAGTTTAATTAAAGCATTGGCACACTAATGTTTCAACTGATTCTCAATTAGATTAACTAAGTTATCTCTCTCCAGTGAACTGCTAAATGGCAGGTCCAAGGTACACATTCGAATTCACAGTCTACTATCACGCTCACTAATGAGCACTATACCGACCAACAATTTGATTCCATCAAAAAGGCTATGCCTTTACCAAACCTACAATGTAGCTGTTAGCTTGAAAAGATCTGACTTCTGAGGTGATTTCCCATTGCTTCCAAAGTATTTGCGTTAGTCGGCTCTCTACGAAATACGTGCAGTCTTCGGTTTGGCTATTCTCAAGGTTCCCAGACCCAACACGGGAAGCTTATATACTACTTGTAGTACTGATTTGCTAATATTGAAAACTCAACCAATAGGAGGTGAGGATTTGTCTTACGTAGGTGCTAACTTGTCGAGATTTGTTTATAAACAGTCTATGAGCAGCATTCAGCAACATCGGTGCTCAGTGCCGTGGCACAGTAGTAGAGCGTTAGGCTGGTAATCCTATTGTTGCAGGTTCGACTCCTGCTTGCGTCAAATTCTTTGGCCCAAATTGTCTCTAATTTTTACTTTTTTTCATATTTCTCGAATTAGGGTCATGGTAGGAGTTGGTTATGGTTTGGTATAGTCTTTTTTTCTTACATTTTTTTCATTTGACAAACCAACTTAATACCTTTAATAACACTCCATATATTTCATTACATTTTAATATTTGCAAATCTATACTACAAGTAGTAATGATGCACACGGGAATGCTACATTATGACTATTATTAAATTTAAAACTAAGCCGAAGAGCTTTGGGAACAAGGTTAGTTACTAAAGTAACCATTAGCATTATTGCTAAATCAGGAATATGACGTCAAAGAATTGAACAATACAGAAATTTCTCTCGAATAGTATTATTATTTTAGTCATAAAATCACGTAACATAGTAATTAGAAACATAGTATCTAGAATAAATATCCAAATGAAAATAAACAAACAAGAGACAATTGAGAGATATCTAATGATAGAATCATAATAAATCCATACAGTGGCGTCGCTAGGATTTAGGTTGAAGAGGGGGGGGGGGGTATGTACAAAATGTAAAAATGTGTTGTACAAAAAGTTAAATGTGAAACAAAATCATGAACAATGTGCGCGCTCTCTCAAAGTCTCAAAAAAGTGAAAAAGTGAAGTGAAGCCCCAAAAATGACATTCGCTCAGCGCTCAATGTTGTTGATCAAGTGCGCAATTTTTGCGAGCGGAGCGAGCGAAAAAATTGGACTCTTCATTACAAATGTTGGCTTCCACTCAAAATTATCTAGACCCACCAAGGACCATCACGGTTCTTCATGATTTCCTAGTATTTCAAAATGAGACTTAACATGTCTAAAAATTACCAAAAAGTTGAGGGGGGCACTGCTGAATCCATAGAAATGTAAGAACACTAGTGACTGGCTGCATTGCAAGACTTGAAGTGCATTAATCTAATATAGAGGTTATTATACAGAATAAGCTATAAAAGAGTTAAACATATCTAATGTAACATAAAGCGTTAATTAGTCAGACTTACTTCTTTAGGCATGTGAGCAATACAAAATACACGTACGCATAACTTAATATTAATTAATTAATTTGTTTATCAAGCAATCAATCAATCAAACAATCAATCAATCAACCAATCATTCCGGTGGCCATGGAGACTAGGCCCATGGGCCCGAAGAACCCCGGTGGAGCTGATTTCATCAATGGCATCGGTAGACAGACAGATTGCGTTGCACACCTGGGATCAGCGAGAGATCTCTTTCCTTTGGTAGAGGCTCGTAATAGCTCTGGAGAGGTTTAATGCGGTTTGCTATCGCGCCACTTTCAATCTAGTCAATCTCGAGTAGCCGGGTCACGATTCATTCCTTCTGTATGAATCGTTTTTATAAAGTCTACAGAGCTGTTTACACCAGGGGTAAAAAATATTTGACAAAAAATCAATCAATCAATCAATTAATCAATCAATGAGGATTTAACGTCCGGTTCCTCACGTTACGGTGATTTCAGGGACATCCCAAGCGGAATGTGCAACTACAGATAGCAAGAAGCCATCCGAACACTCCAGCAAATGCTCAAGCCGAAAGAGAAAGCGAGATCCAAAACAGTGCAAGTCCGTTATCCAAGGTAGGAAGTCAAGCATTAGATTTGTCAGAATAGATCTAAGGTGGGAAGAGATAGATTCACATCTTTTATGACATATTGTTAATCACATCATACAATGTATTGTGAATCTACAAGTAAACAATGTAAGCTTACAAATAGTTTCAAATATGCTATTTGAGATCGTTGCTATGAACCTAATATGAATATAATAAATAACATTAATATGAATATGATAATTGTATATTATATAAATTTGTCCATATATCTGTAATTCAGTATATATCTTGCTAATGGACTCGCACTGTTTCGGATCTCTTCGGTCTACGCATTGGCAAGTGTGTTCTGGCGGTATATATTGATCTGTTTGCAGTTGTATAGACTTCTTGAGAGACCCAAACATCGCCTTCAAGTGAAACGGACGATAAATCCTCATTGTATTCTATTATTACAGATGCTGTACGAAATATTGGACGCTAAATTTAAGTCAATTTAATCTGCAGATGTCTGAACTTTATTTAGTAATTAATTTACAAATCTAAGAAATACAATAGAAACACAATACAATAAGAGGAGTATTATACTATTTGAGAAGGGCGATATTTTATCCAATAACAATACAATCTTGTATATTATGTTTGCAAATGAAAATACACTGAATACAGTCCATGAGTCTTTAAGGATATCAAAGATTAACCGCCTGAATTAGATAATATTGATATATCCGACATATCGTTTACCGTCTAATTGCACAAAGTTTGGTTTTGTCGTGTTGTCCCTACATATCAGTGTCTCAGACTGCCTCTTCGCCTATATAGATTTATTGATTTATTTATCTTAGCATGCTTTTATCATATGCTATACTATCAACCATCTCGCAGTCTCCATTCAGTTGATTCTCACTTGCATAATGTTACTGATATTCGGACCGAATTTGGCAGACGCACCTTTAGACAGGCTGTACCTACCGTGTGGAACTCTTTGCCCCTTCATATTTGATCTGGTCCCACACTATATTTGTTTTGCAGTTGAATCAAAACTCATTTGTTTCTTCCTTAGATCTTAAATTGCAATTTATCGGTTTATTGGTAATCTAAACTGCACTGTACTCGTCTCTGGCAGCATCTGTTTTCGCTAGTCCTATTTAGTAGTTCAAATGTTGGTAGAGACGTCCCTGATATCGTCGTCCGATGATGAAACTGGCGTTAAATTTGCACTGATTGATTGATTAATTGATTAATCTCTTTATCGATTTTGTTTCACTACGCGGTTAGGCCAACTTTCGATGTTAAAAAAATCAAATAACGGTCTAACGTCCGGTTCATCATCTGACGAAGATATGAGGGGCGTCTCAGATAATTCTGCTAAGCCTATATACAGTACATAGGGCCTACTTTAATCCGGGTGCAGATTACAGGGGGTGTATGGAAAATGGGGGGTCGAACCCTACATTTCGAAAGTCGCATTTTTATTTTCACCGCTTTATGCTAGGGGGAGTTAACAATGTAAGATGCATTTTCAAAGGAATTTACTGTTCGTCCTCCTCCGTTTCTAACTGTTCATTCCGCCCACATCATTCAGGGTTCGAATTGCCGGAGGGGTTGGGGGGTCGGACTCCCTCTTTTGAAGAATGAGAGGTCGGATTTTTAGCATTTTGACATATAAATTGTAAGGAAATATAGTCCGACCCCTCCTTTCAAGTCGTTCGACCCACCCTTTTGAAATCGTAGAATTCGCACATTGACATCATTAGTTGTAAAGTAATGTATTGCATAGTTTAGTTGTTTAATTAGGGCCTGCTAGTTTGCTATGCATTAGTTTTAAAGAGATAACTCGAGAGACATCGTGCGTGACTAGTGAATGAACGAAGATCTTTTCTCATCGTCTCATAGATTAATTCTCTTTTTCTAGAACAAAGAAGAAGCCGCTTTAATTCATGACCCATAGCAGAATGTCTGCAGTTGAAATCAATGAACTATAGCTAATATTACATGATTATTATAGGCTAAATACCATGTGTAAAGAACACCAGTTCGTGATCGGCAAACTCTGGACAGGATTATGAAAGAAAATCCCTCTAGACTAAGTTCTAGTGGCCCAATTGAGTAAAAATTTGAAAACATTGAAAGGTTATATATAATCTATTGTATATAAAATACTGTAGAATCAACCAGTGGGACGGCAGACTACAACAAATACCAAAACCACAAACTAAGAAAGGAAAGCCTGTATACACGTGCGATTGACATATGTGGAAATAAAAAGAAGAAAAACAAAATACTTTAAAAAAAACTTAATGCCTACCTGAAATTTCTGTTTTTGGAACTTTAATTGAAATTAGTAAGAATCAAATGTACAACGATCAGTAAATTCGGAACAAGATCATTACACAGCCTTACAGTAGGCCTATTTGGAATAAAATTAAAAAACATGAAAAGGTTATATAAACGATTGTTACAATATATACATATAACCATATACAATACAACTACCTGAAAATATTAAATTTATGTTTTCTAGAACTATATTTGATCCTTTGATCAATATCGGTTTATTGGAAACAAGATAGGATAATCAAACAAAAATATGCAAGCAGCAGATATATGCTACATTAATAGTAAAAGGAGAACACAGAAAGGTTATATCACCAATTGTAACCACTGGTTATAATAACGATTTTTCTTGATCTGTAATTTACATCTCAAGTAGGCCTACAGGAATTGCATTTCTGTGTAACGGACCAACTAGTTGATCACATTTCAGACATGCAGAGGTACTACACTGTCAGACTGGTTCAATTTGTGACTGTTGTTTTGTCTCTGATGTCGTCTTCAGATGATGAAACGGACGCTAAATTTGAATTGACTGATTGTTATGACTGGTGGTAGCCTATTGGAGCAGGGCTAGACTTGATTCTGTTTGATTCTAAACTCTTCAATAGAGTATAGCAAATTAGACGCATTTTGTATTTACCTTTTTATTTTTTTCCATTTGTATATCCTATTGGCCACCCTTCATAAGAGAAACCCGTTTATTCAGAGACATATTTTAATTTGAATTGATTTTTTAACAGATCAAATCAGCAAAACATGTGCTAACTAACAGAGAATGCCAACAGGACACAAAGGCCCGAAGGTTGGGGGGGGGGGGTAACATCAGTAGAGTGTTCGCTTCTGAACCAAGTGACCCGGGTTCGAGTCCCAGGTCAATCAACAAAAGTCCCATGGTGTCTGGAAGGTTTATCGTGCTTCAGTGAAGGTCAGAGTGTTCTGCACCATGACTTCTTGTGTACTTAACCAATTGGAAGCCAAATTTCAGAATAGCGGAGGTCGTGCCACATCAGTTGTGGTATATGGCAGCCTAGGCCGCACTAGCCAAAAGCACGATAAATCATGAAGTTGTCAGTATAATAACGAAAAACACAAAAACAGCAACTCAAGAAAGGAAACTAGCATGACAT
Source organism: Enchytraeus norvegicus (assembly GCA_034695365.1). NCBI lineage: Eukaryota > Metazoa > Annelida > Clitellata > Enchytraeida > Enchytraeidae > Enchytraeus > Enchytraeus norvegicus. The sequence goes on from JAQFZF010005265.1 coordinate 6,636, forward strand.
TGTGTGCTCACTTGTGTTTCTCGTTTATTTCGTTTATTTTTTGCATGACTGATTGCTACTTGTCTTGTATACTTTGTATATTGATTGATTAATAATAAAACATAGTTCTCTCTTGCATGTGCGTATGTCATATGTGAAAATATATATGATGCCAAAAGAAATGCCCCAACCAGAATAACCAACAATCAGTCAATGAAATATTGACTGATTGATTACTGCGACAGCGGTAATCTAAAAGGATATCGGATGGTCGAACAAAGGTTACCGTCCTGAACGAATAAGCTGATAATCTACTTGTAAAGTGTTTATAGACTCATATAGAGCTACACTTAAAACACGAGTATATAAAATCTAACCGAATTAAGAATAAAAAGCAAATCTCTTGTACTATCAACAACTTGTGATACTTAGCCATGGTCTGACTAGTACGGTCCTGTTAAAATCCTTCAGATGATGCTTTCATAAGTTAGTATGGTCAAGTGTCCCGTCTAAAGCAAATGGTGAAAGTTTATTGCTAATGCAATTTCTAAAAATAGTTTAATATTTGTGAAAGTATATATAAATTTTAGTGTCAGGTCTATATATTCTTCTGGTAAATAAGTATGATATACATGTAGTAGTCATATGCCACACGTTAAAGCAGACATATACAGGGTGCGGATTAAAGAACTGGACCTCTAATTGTATTATGAATTATGTCGAGACAAGTCTGTCTAGGTGCACCAAATTTACAGCACATATTAGCAGGCCAGTTTTCCACCATTCTAAAAATATCTTAAAATTCTATCAACAGATGGCCAAGTTATCGGCGCTTTTGAGACCGTACCCATCAAATATAAATATACACCGTATCTTTATAAAGTGAGAAGGTTTTTATATTCGCCACTAAATCATAAATAGTATACCGATCCCTGTCAATTTTTGCGCATATGGGAAACAACCAATGCTACAACACTCTGATAAATCTCATTCAGATATCTTTACAAACAAAACAGTTATTCACATTTGAACATGACAGGAGTCCGAGAACAGTTTACCAATATTGAATTATATGACGTCATCTTTTTTCAGTTAACTAAATAATAATTATTGAGCTAATTCCTATGAAATTTTCCAGCAATAGGGAACAACCAGTTCTATCTCTTGTCACCAAATTTCATTTTGATATCTTAAAAAACAAGAAATTTATTGATATTTCAGTATGACGGAGTAGACAGGCATTGAAAGAAGCATGCTTTATTTAACATTTTATGACGTTATGGAACTGCAAAATTTATGTACCCCGTCAAACTGATATATCAATAACTTTTTGTTGTTAGAGATATCCCAATGAAATTTGGTAGCATGAGATAGAATTGGTTGTTCTCAATTGCTGGAAAATTTCAAGGTAATCAGCTGAATAATTGCAATTCAATAATTAAAATACATGGTTTTTATTTATATTTGATGGGTACGGTCACAAAATCGCCGATAACTTGGCCATCTGTTAATCGAATTGGTTGAAATGTTCAGACGATATGTGAAATTGCTCTGCTAATAGATTCTGTAAATATGGTGCACATAGATTTAATGGTCTTGACAAAATTACTAAAACAATTAGGGGTCCACTTTTTTAATCAGCACCCTGTATATTATGTATCAAATAAGTTGCAATCTAAGAGACAGACATACAATTGACACACGTACAGTATAAGTTATAAGTTTATAAGTTCTTGTTATAAGTTCAGTATAAGTTATAAGTGTACTTTAACAAAAAAATAATAATTCAATCGTAATATAAGCTGCATTAACTACATACAAGAAAACTAATATTGATTGATTGATTGATTGATTGATTAATTGACGCAGATGTGCAGAACAGGACAGCATTACTGTAGAAACAGTCATTTCTTCGTCATCTTCTAGCCACCTCAATTTTGCCAAGATTGGTTCATATTGTGGGAGCAGGAAACCCCCGAACATTATGAGTGCAGAGAGCGTCCTGAGGGTAACCTTTGTCACTAAGGATCACTCCGTAGCCACAGGATTCAGGGCTAAATACTCATTCGTTACCGGTTAGCTAAATCAATCAATCAACCAGTCAACAAAGATTTGACGTCCGGTCCGCGAAATAACAATACAATACAACAATACAATACGGGTTTAACGTCAGTTTCATCATCTGACGACGATATCAGGGAAAATTAATTTTATTTACTGAATTAACATTAGCTGCACTGAAAATTAAGCTAACCATATCAAAATTCTAACCATTACAACGTTACCAGTTTGTTAAATGAAAATATTAATCAATCACGGAGGATTCAGCGATCCGCGAATATACGTAAACATAGCAGCAAAATGAAGCTAACCCTATCCAATTTCAGGTAGTTTTTGCGGGGAGTTGGAAGGTTCAACCCACTAGCTCGACATGCGGACCCTTCTAGGTCAAGAGGAAAATAGACCCCGGGTGGTCATTTTCTCCTTATCTTTCTCTTTTTTTCTATTTTAAAATTGACCCGCCTAGCTCAATTCTGACAAATACCACACTCTCCAAATTCTAACCATAACCATAAACCTAACCCAACCCTGGCAACCCTATACCTAGCCTTAACTAGCTCTACTCCTACACCAGGTCCCACCCATACTGCTTAATTACTCTCTGAGATTTACGCTATTCTCCACTAATGCAGTCATGCACTGCAAAAGCCTTGACTAACATGCTCTTCCGCCAGTCAATTGTAAGCCCTGCTGTCTTCTGCAATTTATGATGTCAAATGCATCTGCACCATTTTTAGATCCGTTCCTGTAATCCACTGTCCTAGTAGTTTCTATTCGTAATCCCAGTCCACAAGCTGAAAGACAGCCAGTCAAAGGCTTGTGTCTATTATCGTAAATAAAAGGCTTAAGGTTTGACATTTACATTGAAGAAATGACAGAAAACTAAATCTTTAAAAGTTGCAATTACAAAATATTTAACTACTCTAACAGTAGCTACTTAATATAATTATCATGGAATCTTATGTATTCTTTGGTCCCTGATGTTGTTGTCAGATAACGAAACTGACGTTAAACTGACGTTGTCGCACTGATTTGATTGATACTTTAATATATAATTTCTTTGTCTATAGATAATAGTGTGTCTCTCTGTCTATGATATATCCTCTCTCTCTCGCTCTCTTTCTCTTTCTCTCTCCCTCTCTAGCTCTCTTTTTCTCTAGACAGCCGTGTATAATAATCTTTGTATAATAATCTTTAGAATTTCATTATAACTATTGCCAACTTGATACATGTAGAGGTTCCTTATTTTTAGATTACGGATTAACCGTTGGAGAGCAAGATGAATCTAAAGGTAAGTCTTTCTTATTGAGTTTCTGTTAGTGAATTACTAGTAGTAGTAGTAGTAGTAGTAGTAGTAGTAGTAGTA
>JAQFZF010005266.1:0-10040 GCA_034695365.1 Enchytraeus norvegicus
GCGACAGGCACGAAATGGTATCTAGCCAGGAGAACTTCATACTTAGACTCCTTCCTGCGAGCTGCTGCTTCTGCTGCAGCTCCCGGAAAGAAAAAAGTTTATCTATTTTTATAAAATAGATAAAATTAATCAATTTTTAATTTTTTTTACTCTCAAGTTCATATTTAGAGATGATATGTAGAACATTGTGGGTGGCATCAACCTCGAAATCATGCTTCTATCATTATATAAATCTATACGAAGCGGGAGGGGGAAGGTGTAGTACCTCTCTCTCTCTAGTGCACAGCCAAATGGCAGGTCCAAAGTACATATTCTGAAACACAGTCTGCTATTCCGCTCACCAATAAGCATCCCATCGATCACGAAATTGATTCCATCAAAAAAGGCCATACCTTTACTACATCTAATATGTAACTTTTTCTTACGAATATACATTCTGACTTCCGAGGTGGTTACCGTTTCCCGTTGCCTCCTCAGTATGAAAATATCTACGTTAGTCGCCTTTTACGAAACATGTGCAGTTTTCAGTTGGTCTATTTTCAAGATTCCCGGATCCAACACGAGCTGGTGTAATACCAGTTCGCTTTTATTGTGGATGTACAGGGGATTTGCTAGGGTAATCTGAATTTGGCAGGATCACCGGGATTTGATAGGGAAACCGGAATTTAGTAGGGTAACCCGGAGTTGATAGGGCAATCCAGAGTTGGTATGGTGTGGTAACCTGAAATTTTTAGGGTTACCGTGACTTGGTAGTGTTCCCGGGATGCGGTAGGATAACCGGGATTTTGTAAGGTAGCTAGTATTTGGTTCAATGGGATTGTTTGGAGTTTATAGGATTTTGCATGGTACTATGCAGAATTCCATACACACTCTCAATAAAAGCTGGCAGTTCTTGGCCAGGGTTGGCGACCGGGCGTGGCAGCCAATTTGTCATCTGACTCTGTAAAAAATTGTGATAAGCATTGCTTAATTTTACTGGATTTTAGCCACAATTTGCACCTCCCTCTGGATTATATTTAGGCTGAAACTGCTGCATGGAGGGGTCGCCATCACGACATTTATATATTAATCCGTCACTAGGTCCATCTATCCAGTGCACTGCCTCGTGGCAGGTCAAGGCATAAATTCATACTTACAATCAACTGTCTCGCTCTTTAGTGAGCACTCCATCGACAAACCCAATAAGTCCGTCTCATCGCAAAGGCCTTGCCTTTTCCACATCTAAAATGATGCCTTTGTTTTAGGAAAATATAGGTTTCTGAGGTGGTTTTCCATTGACTTCCTCAGTATCTGCGTTAGTCGGCTCTTACGAAACACGTGCAGTTATCACTAGGTAGAAGCATTCAAATATTTGATCATGCCATTACTGGGATCTAGTGGTCTATTTTAATATGACCTGATCATGCTATAAAAACAATATTGGGCACAACTTTTTAGTAGCAGATGCCTAACATTTTGCGACTCGCCTATATCTCTCCATTGCAAGCTAAAATCATCAATAACGTTGTACCTCATTTCTCGGATATAAATTCATCATGTTTTCCGATTTATATCACGTCCACATCCCACGAGGATTCGGATATATGTCACGTATTTCCATAGAGAGATGCGGCTGAGCTGTTAAAGTCACGACTTCTATTCTAGGTACAGTAACAGTATCTGCTGTTCTGTCAGGCTATACTTTAATAAAGCTAAATCATCTAATATGAAATCAGTGTATATTACTAGATGCGGTAGTATTGGATATGACACGGACAATAATTTTTCTCTACGATTTTGATTGTACCATTTGTAAAAGAAATTATTCTGTTGGTTTCAGGACACCTGCCTGAGAATTTAGACCAAGCGAAAACTGCACGTGTCTTACGAGGCGACTAATGACATGCCGCAGTGAAGGGCAGAGTGGGCTGCGCCATGACCCTTGCTTGACGAATACGTCGTTCAGCTTCCAGATTAGTAGAGGTCCTGTCACATCGGCTGTGGTATATGGCAGGCTAGGCTATTCTACGCTTCACTGTTCAAAAGTGCTTCCGAGCCGTGCTACTTAGCTAGACTCTTACTGAAAACACTCAGTGTAGAGATGCATAGACGGGAAGAGATTGCATCATGTGAGTATAGAGATACAGAGAGGAGAGGAGATGACATCATGTGAGCAACGAGCATAGAGATAATGAGAGTAAAAGAGATCATTATGTGAGTATAGAGCTACAGAGAAGAGAAGATATCGCAATATGTGAACATAGAGAAAGGGAGACAAGAAGTGATCATTGACTGGGGTGATGTCATGTAAGCATAGAGAGAATTATAGAGACGACAAAAGATATGAGCATAGAGATTAGAGAAATAGAGATGAAAAGATGTGAGTAAAGAAAATACAGAGAAGTGATCATCTTGTGAGTATAGAGATACAGGGAAGAGATCACTATGTGAGTATAGAGATAATTATAGAGAAGATAAAAGATGTGAAATAGTGAGAAGAGAAAATATGTTAGTATAGATATAAAGAGAAGAGATCATTGAGAGAGAGAGAAAAGGAGAGATCATTGCTTAGATGCGTGTATGTATGGCGAGAAGAGAATGTGAATAAAGAGATAGAGAGAAGAGATCATTAAGAGATAGAAAGAAGTGGTCATTGAGAGATAGAGAGAAGAGAGAGATCATTGAAAGATGTAGAGAGAAGAGATCATTGAGAGATACATACAAGAGAGGAGATCATTGAGAGATACAGAGAAGAGAGAGTTCATTGAGAGATGCGTAGAAGAGAAGAGATCATTGCCCGAGTTGGATGTAAGTATAGAGATAGGGAGAAGAGATGTTAGTACAGAGATAAGGAGATGAGAGAGATCACTGAGAGATAGAGAGAAGAGAGAGATCATTGAGAGCTACAGAGAAGAGATCATTGACAAATAGAGGGAGGGAGATCATTGAGAGATAGAGAGAAGAGAGAGATCATTGTGAGATACAGAGAAGAGATCATTGAGAGATAGAGAGAAGAGATGTGAGAATTTAGATAGAGAGAAGAGAGAGATCATTGATAGATAGAGAAGAGATCATTGAGCGATACAGAGAAGAGATCATTGAGAGACACAGAGAAGAGATCATTGAGAGATAGAGGGAGGGAAATCATTGAGAGATAGAGAGAAGAGAGAGATCATTGAGAGATAGAGAGAAGAGATCATTGCCCGGGGTGGATGCACAGATCGATAGCACCCCAGAGTCCAGGAGATTTGACGGAATCGATTACCATATCGAGTCCGAGTTAACAAACTCGTTTTCTTTATTTCTCACCAACTCGTTTTCTTACTCTATCGTGCCTTGCTTCCAATCTCTGACGAATATGTGATATACTGTATATAATTCGGTGTGAGTGACTGTCATAATTACGACATGTTATATATACGACATAATACAATTATGACATTTTATAATTGCGACATGTAAACAACGACATAATATAACTACGACCATAGAAATATTAATATTTACACTAGAACAATCACAAGTTGCGCTCTGATGGCGACATTAGTACACTCCGGATGTTGATGAATGTAACTTAAGATATGTTTAAAATGAAATGTATAAATGACGTCACTTATTTATTTCTACACTTTTTACATTACTTTGTACGAACGTTATAATGATTTTGATTCCATGACGTCATTTATTTATTCATTTTAAGCATATTTTAAGTTTTACATATCAACATCGGAGTGTACTAATGTAGCCATGAGAGCAAGGATTATTAGTACTGCTTGAACCTTTTAGTGTCTATATTAGTATTTCTATGACTACGACATTTTATAATTACGACATGTTGTAACAACGACATGTTATAACTACGACATTTTATTACTCAAATCTTAGTGAAACTTCAAGCGTTAAAAGATCTCTTAAATTTCTCATAGTAATTAATGCAACAGTGGCCTCTAATCACTTCATAGCTGCATAGTCTGCTTGAGACCACCCTGAAATCGCCTTCGGGTAAAAGAACCGGACGTTAAATCCTCATTGTATTATTATATTGTAGTATATTGTCATCTCAGAAAGGCTTCTAAATCTTTTAGGGCAAAACATCTTAAGAGTTTTTAATTGAGCCAAAAAAATAGTATAAGGACCTGGCGCATTTTAAGCTCAGTGAGGTTTTTTAACATTTTTTACTTATGCCTTAATAATTAGTCTCCTAATCTAATTTGTCATTTTCATATACTATGGCGTGGGGGGAGCGTGTGGATCTCTGCACAGGGCCCGCAATGTTAATAGGACGGAGTTGGTATCATACTTAATAAAATAAAAATTAGTGCCTGAATTTAGTCGACAATATTTTATTTAAATCAGTGACATAGCTTTTAAAATGCCAGGAAATATATTCTCTGTCTGTATTACTCTGTAATGCATAGAGTAGAAATAGACCTGAAGCAGGACATGTATGTAAAGGCTATGTGGAACGATAATGAGGAATTATTACGAAAAGCTCTATCTGATCTAGATAGCTGAATGTATCAAGCTGCACGGAGTGGGGTAATCCTTAATAATTCAATGCTGCATGAACGATTGTCCTCGCCAGAAAACATTAAATATAAGCTTAAGTCTATAGTCTATACTATATATATTATTATTTATTTAATAATATATACGATATATATATTATTTAAGAAAAGCTACATTTCCATATTATCTATACGATATTTCCTGTATGGTATTATATATTTCATTCCAAAAAGAAAAAAAAGAAAGCTTACCAAATGCGATATTCTCTAAATCCCGTACTGCATGGCTGCACTGGTAATGCAGAACTATGTATATTATGTTTAGGCGAACAGCAGGCCTAAAATGGTTGTGTAACAGATGAGAAATGACCTCCTAAACCAGTATAAATAAGTTATGTCAAGTTAAATTATAATATTTTAGACTATTGGCCTTCTGATTGTTTCTAATCTTAACTCGATAGGCTAGCTAAAGAAAATAACATCATTGACATGCGCTATCCAAAGTTAGTTGGTCTATCACATTGTTACCAGATTGAAGAAAGATTACGAACAGAATCTAATATCGGTACAACATTTTACGTCCAAGCTTAATTTATATAGGAAACGAAACTGCTACTCTTCTTATTGACTTTTCACGGACTGACCATTTTCGACAAGATTTTTTGCGGACTTTCCGTAAATTTACGCAACCTTGGTCTATAAATTAAGCCCATTAACAGTCACACAATAAATGATTAAGCAATGCTTTAGTTTGTATTGCAGCGTGCCATTAATCGATTTGAAAAGGAGCGTGTGTCAAAAATGCATCATTTTAGGTGTGGAAAGGGCAATGCCATTGTGATTGGACGGACTTTTTGGGTTGGTCGATGGTGTGCTCATTAAATATAGATAGTTGATTGTGTGTAAGAATTTTTCCTTGGACCTGTCACGTGGCAGAGCCCTGGATAGATAGATACTGTGACTACTGACAATTGATAGATTTCAGTAGGCCAAATTCAACAGTTATTTAATTAAATTATAAGATACTAATGACGGTATTAATTTGACTAAATCAGTAGGCCTAAATGAAATTTACATCGTGAAAATCTAGAAAACATCTAGAAAACATCAAATTACATCTAGAAAATACTAGAGAATTCTGGAGCTCTAGATGGATCACTGTCTCATAGACTATATAAATTGTCACGCAATGTAAGTAAATGTAGATTGCTGTTATAATAACTATTTAACGTCCTTTTCCATCATCGAAGGATGATGTCATAGACATGAATAATGGATAAAGGGTAGAGCCGAATTTAACGCCAATTTCGAGGGCTACCGGCTACATCAGTGACGGGCGAACCGTAGGATTCGAACCTAGGACCAATGGAACCCCAGTCGGACACTCAACCGATGTGCTACTGGCTCAGCTTATGTGTTTAGCGTCAGTTTCATATCCGAAGTTAATATCAGTGACGAACCCGGGTGAGAACCAAACCTTCGATCAGTTGGTAATATGGAAAGTGTTCCACCGGTTAGGCCATTCAACCGGAGCAAATTGACACAAACTAACCGATTTCAGTCACAGTAGGGTCTATTATAGGGTTTGGTTAGGTGTGTAACATAGACCAGAATCGATTAGGTTGTGTAATTGTGACTGAGATCGGCTAGGTTTGTAAACTTGTCAACCGGAGGGTTCCAATAGAATACGACATGTATACTGTATAGTATACTTCCAATAGAATACTAATGCAGGTATTACTGGCACAGTATTCTGTGGCTGAATACAAAAACTCGGCATCTAATCTGTTACTGTAGTTAAGAGAACTGCTTAATGTGACTATAGCTAATCGTCGATCCTTCACACTGCAGCTGCTGTGAGCGAGCATGAAATCAGGTCCATGCAGGCTAAAGCCGAATGGAACGTCAGTTTCGTGTTCTATGGGTGACATCAGTGACGTGTGAGCCCTGGGACTACAAATAACACCCGCTCGATAACAATCTGATGATAAATTATGATATCATGTGTTACTTTAATCTAATGCAGGAAGCAGTTACATGTACTTAAGGACGCTTGCGATGAACAGCTCATTAGCGATGAACATAACAATATTATGACTAGACTATAATAAGATAAGAGATTTAGATCGGAATTTAATCGTATGGCCGTTATGGTCGTTAGGACGACCTGTCAAGATTAATTTCAGAAAATGAAGACTTTCTCACTTAGAATCTGGTTTATCTTATCTACAGTATTCTAACGAATATTGTAGAATAATATATTCAGTATTTTATCGAAGATTATATTGAGATAAAAAGATATCGTTCGAGCTAGTGTGGTAGATAATTTATAATTTATGACACGAGCACGATTATTTTATTAGGCAGGCCCCAAAAGCCTCATATCGTCTATTTGTGATGTGTAACAAGCCAATCAAGTTGCAAATAAGTCAATCAATCGTAGGAAATCGGATAGGCCGTAAAATCGTTCAGTTGTCTCACCAGATGGTGGGAGTGACGGTATTTATACCCGAATTCGGCTAGCTTGTTCCGTCGGTCAACACATGTCCATGTAAATGTACATTGTTCAACCACTGCTGCTATTAGCAATGAAGAGTAAAGTTGCTGGTTCTTTAAGGCCGCAACTCGGCAGTCGCACAATAATTGGTGAGTATTGAACTTGCCACTTGTGATTTTTGGTTTCAACGCCGCCTTGCAACCTCAGACCTCTAGATAAAAAAATAAAATAAAATAGCGGTTTAACGTCCGGTTCATCATCTGGCGACGATATCACGGATCACTGAATCTCACTGCAAAAATAATGTAGCACGTAAACATGTGCAATAATACATATGATACTTAAAACAATGTGTGTATGGTTGAGGTTTATAGACGCTGTATCATAACGAGATGATAAGGGTCTGTGACTTCGAGGCCTCTACTAGGTACACATGTAGCAGAGCACTCTATAGAGAGAACAGTATTTTTTTCCGGCCTAACTTATAAACCTAATAAGATTGGAGAGATGGAAGAATAGTAAAGAGCTTTGCATATATGGCTACTAGGCGCCCCTATTTACAATTCTGCACGTGCTATCAATAACATAATCAACAACAACAACAACAACAAACACAACAACATCAACAACAACAACAATAAACACGACAACAACAATAACAACGACAAACACAACAACAACAACAAAATAAGAGTACTATCGCATCACACCTTCTAAGCATAATAATACAATAACAAATCAAATAACCGTTTAACGTCCGGTTCATCATCTGACGACGATATCAATCACATCAGGGACAATACAGGCTATTACTATTGTAAAAATTGCGCGATTTACGTGTAGGCTTAGGCCTAGGCCTATCATGCATCATTGAAAAGTTGTGAAACGTAACTGTCTTGGTAATATTTACTTCCTAGTTGACTATTATAGAACTACTGTGTTACGGTATTTCTGTAGGCTAAAAACTAGTGAGCAGTGTATTCTCATATTATATGAGCAGAGCTTTATCATGCTCATAGTGTAGGCTTGTATCATGTAGGCTTTTATCATGTAGGCTTTTAACCTTGTAAGCTCTCAACACGTAGTCTAAGTAGGCTACTCAAGGACTATTTGCACGTTCTATTCAATTAGTGTTTAGAGTGATGTTAAAGCCTTCAACCAGTTACGACTTATACGCTATAAGCCAATTATAGGTTAGACAGTTAGCGTAGTAATATCTTACCTCAGTATTCAAATTCACAGGTTCATCTAGTAGGCCAACGTATTTAGGTTTGTGTAGGCCTGCAGAAGGCTTGTAAAATAGCATCATATCATTATGCTGCGGTAGAGTTTTAAATACTGTTTTGGAACTATTTTTGAAATATCTGTTTCTAGCCTAATTATAAGACATGAATGTTTATGTATCAGACATGGGCAAATCTCAAATCAAATCCCAAATACGAAATCTCAAACCTTTGGCAAGAAAGATTTAAATCTCTAACTTCAAATCAAATCTCAAATCTTTATTTTTCAAATCAAATCTCAGTAGTAGGTAATACAAGAGTATGAGAACAATAGAAAGCTGCTATGCAGCTCCTGGGCAGCTGCCAGTAGCTGTTAGGCAGCTGCCTAACAGCTACTCGCAGCTGCCTAGCAGCTACTTATCATTGTGTTTAATAAAATGCACAAGGAAAACTGTGTTTTTTTACGTTTATTACAAATTCTCACATACAAATTTATGCACGATAGTATTATTGAGCATAGTATCATCAGAAAAGCAATTTACGATAGACTTCATACTATAATCGAGTCTCTTAAATAAACAGTAAAATACGCAATAATGACCACAAAATCTAGTAAGCGCACTCCGCAATTGTTCATCGTTATAACCGTAGTTCGTGCAATGTCTCTCCAAAAAGTCGCGAAATATAGGCGAAGGAGTCTCTCCAAACGAATGGAAATGCTCTCCAGTTCCATCACCATCCAAATACGTAGATATCGACTGTTCTCCGGGCTTGTTCGCACAACAAGCCCGGAGAATCGGTGTTGCATACCAACAACAAGGGTCTCTTTACTGGAAGACGCCGAGGTAGCCTGTCTGCAGGAAATATTCCAAGAAGCTGTCCCTGACATCTCTTTGATAATAACCGAAACAGATCTGTAGTGTTCATCTTCAGTTGCTGTAGTCGAATATGACGTTGCGCTATCTGTCAATCTCGATTATGTTCTCAAATTCGGCATACACAATCACGTTTAGGCCTGTAGTATTTGGTAGAGCAGCGGCGAATTTCATGTCGACTCTGACATCTCCCTCTTTAATGAGATTGACGTGATCGTCTTCACCCAGATACGGAGTCAGATCGGAGTCGCGTTGGAAGTTGACCCGAAACACATTCTCCTGACTGCAATCCAATTTCCTCTCGGAACCGTAAAGGTTTTGCAGACAACCCGACAAAGACAGACGGACTCCGTTTGACTTTTCTCGCGTAGATTTTACATTCGCTTATACGAATCTTGTAGTTTTCGTTCGGCGTGTCCGACATCAAGCAAAAGTTGTCCTTGCTACTAATCAGTCGGAACCGAATCGTAACGTCGTTAGGTAGATATTTCTGCTGATAAACAAATCGGAGTGAATACGCCCGAGTAGGTCTATTGTTTTTCCCTCGCTGATGTACGCATACCTCTTCTTAAGTCCGTCATTGGCCGCCTCGTCGAGGGGACTAGTGTCGTCAATTTTGCTCGCAATATCCTTGACATAGAGCGCCGAACTCAACTGCGACATCTTGGCATCCTCCCTGTAGCTCAATAGCGTTTCCAGATATGCGAGGTAAGCGTATGTATTATTAGTCGAAGTAATTAAGACGTCGTTTACTTGACATCGACCTCTGCAAACAACGAATGAAGCAGCAAGTTTACGGGCCCCACTTGACTGGCATTATCGACCGCTTGACCATTAGCTTTACGTACATCCAACTTTACGTACAGCTGAGTATTGGCCAAGTCGATATAATCCTGTCCGGTCCCGCTAATGACAAACTCTATCGGAGTTCCGTCGTTGATGCTGCTGATTGGATTAT
>JAQFZF010005267.1:0-10040 GCA_034695365.1 Enchytraeus norvegicus
GTTATAATGTTTCTTGATTACATGACGTCATGTTATTCATACTTTTAAGCTTCACATTTCAACATCCGGAGTGCAGTAATGTAGCCATAAGATCACGAATTATTACTATTGCTTAAGCTTTCTAGTGTATATATTAGTATTTCTATGGCTGGAACTATCTGCTGAGACTATCTGTTGGAACTATCCGCTGGAACTATTTTCTGGAACTATCCGCAGGAAACATCCGCTGGGACTATCTGTTGGAGTTCAATTTAGTTACCGTTGACTTTCGCTCATGTCAAATAGAAGAGCAGTAAGAAGTCTTGGCTCTTGATGATGTTCTCTGGATCAGTTGCTTAGTAACCGTGTAAACAAATAGAAAATTCCAGTGTGAATGTAAACAAACAAATAAATATTTTATAAAATAAGTATTTTTTAAATATATTAATACAGCAATATAGGACCATTCATTATGTCGCGATTAACTATCGTTTTTTAATTCTTCCTCCTTTATTGAAGGCTCGAATCTCATTCGTGGGTTCGTTGTGGGTTCGTTGTCTTCATGCATCGACGAGATCTATACGCTTTTTCGATAAATGAATTTTTTACATAACATATCATAACGTAACATCTAATGGGTCAGGAAGCATCAGATGCTTGTTTAAGACCCATATAATTGACAATGGAGAGCTAAATAGCCATGGAGCAAAGCACCACAACAGATGTGGCAGCCTAGACCTCTGCCAGACTGGAATTTGAATGACCAATTTGTCCATTATACAGAAATCATAGCCACATGGCCATTAACTCTCCACTGCTGTATCCGCTTCAGTCGCCTCTTGCGAACACGCGCAGTTGATGGTGGGATCAATTCTCAATTTTTCCGAACCCACTCCGGGAAATTAATGAATAGGTGAAAATAATTCACAGAGACAGTATAATTAAAGAGCTCTAAATGCTTAAGTGTGCATTTGTGAACTAATTTAATGTAATTTGATTTTAATGTTTAATATTTAATGTCCGATATAGTATATCATGCCAAGGCACAGGCACTGGTAAAGAGATGTGCCTGTGCCAATGCAATTTGGCCGATTTCAAATTTGTGCAGATAGAGTAGAATAAATTAGGGTTAGGGTTGGGTTTAAGGTTGGGGTGGAGGATAGGCCAACCATAACCCCAAACCAAACAATAACCCTAACACAACAAGCAAATAAAATATGACATAGGCACGTCTCTTTACTAGAGCCAAGGAATCTCTATTCTTTGCAAAGATACATATAATAAACAGACAGTGTTACTCAACTTATGCAATCAAAGGTCACTGGTTAATCACACTATGGTTTTTTAAAATTCTACCTTCTTTGGCGGAGGTTTGAATCTCATTTGTGGGTTCGTTGTGGGTTTGTTGTCTCCATGCATCGGCGAGATCGATAAGCTTTTTTGATATCAACAATGCGTCGCCTCAAAGGCTTCCAAGTGTGAGTGATTAACTGACCAGTTACTGGTTACACACCATGCCCAGAGGTGCTGGTGTTATAATTTTAAAATTTTCAGAGACCATCATTATTTTAGTACTTATTAACTCAGATTTGAACCCAGAAGCTCCCGCATCAAAGTCAGACATCATACCACTAATCTATAACACCACCAGCATTTAAATTAATAGAATTTGATATGAGGGTATTATATTGTTATAAATGATAATGTATGATTTCCATTATCATTTAGCGCTATTGTGGCATTTTACATCGAGCGGCATTTTATAAATATATTTATTGATTAATTTATTGATATGTATATATATATATGTAACAATTATAGCTAATAATTATCTCGGCGAATTACTCTATCTTGTGAATCGTCATATTTCAGACGACAATGCGTTTCAAGACGACCCTGCAGAAGGAGGCTAAGCACTCGGAGCTCGTGAGCTGCGTGGGATGGACCGGACCGGACGAGGTCTACAGCGCTGGCGACGACCACAAGATACTCAAGTGGAATCTACTGAACAATGAGTCAGCGCTTGTGTGTGAGCTCAACCAGGACTGTTACCCCACCGACATGCACTGGCTGCCCAAGTCGGGAGTCAGTCGCAAGGGCAATCTCTCCGATGTCTTCTCACTGGGTACTACGGATGGTAATAATCTTGATGAACTACTTAAGCTAATTACTAATTTTCAATTTTTCTCAAATCAAGATCATCTTTGAATGCACAATTTAAATTATATACATTCATTTATGACATTGTAGGCTATGTCTACATGATTATGATTGAATGTTTGCCGTTTACAGATATATATATATTATATTTTTTATTTTAGTTTGTTATATTATATCGTACACTGCATCTTTATACTATGTTAATTAATGCTATTACTTCACAGGTAAGTTGATGATGGTAATTCTGTATTGTATAGTATTGTATTGTATTGTATTGCATTGTATTGTATTGTATTGTATTTTGACACACAGGTAAGGTGATGTTGGTAACTCTGTATTGTATAGTATTGTATTGTATTTTGACATACAGGTAAGGTGATGTTGGTAACGAGAGCTGGTAGGACAGAGAAGAACATAGAGGCTCACACTGGAGCTGTGCTGTGCACGAGGTGGAACCACACAGGCACTGATCTTGTTACTGGTTCTCTTACGATTTTCTTCTTTCTGTTTGTGTGAATATCCGGCAATCTGACAATTGTATTGCATATAATGTCACGTCCCTGTTATCATCGTCAGATGATGAACTGGACGTTAAACCGTTATTTGATTTTGATTTTGAAAAAGTTACAATCAGAATAGCAATATAAAACTATAAAGATGTGAAACTAAGTTTAACGTCTGTTTCCGTATCGAAGGATACAGTCAGAGATGAACCCTGCTGCTGGGACACGACCCTGTGTCATCCTGCTTATCGAGCAACCTAAAATATCTAGTATATTTCTAATACAGGGTGTACATAAATGATAGTGCAAAAAGAGAACTTCATAAGTTTTGAACGAAGCAAAATATTTTAATTCTGTAAATGATATCTCATGCACAAAATACGTGAGTTTTTCTCAGTGCGACTTTCTGTGCAATTCTTTGCGATTCTTATAGCAAATTTTAGATTTTTGGCTATCAGCGATATTTTCAACGCGATTTTGTGATGAAAAACTTCATAACTTTTGAACAAAACAAGATATTACAATTCTAACAACGTTATTTCATTCAGAAAAGACACGAGTTCAATTTTCAGTCCAATATTTGGTACGTTTTTTGCTTTTTTCTGCGATTTTTGCAATATTTTGCTATGTGTAATTTCGTCAAAAGAATTTTTTTTCAGTTAAATTATTTTTCAGTGCAATTTTTTTCACTACGAGATTTTTCTGTATGATAAACAGCTGTCTTAACATGGCCACATTGATAAAAATCCATTTTATTTTATAAAAATTGCAAAAAACAAAATCGTTAAAAATATAATTTTGCCCAAACAATCAAAATCGCTAAGAAAATCGCAAAAATTCGTAACAAATCGCACAATATAGCAACAAATGGTGCACTGAAAAAACTTGCGTATTTTGTGAATGAAATATCATTGACAGAATTAAAATATCTTGTTTCCTTCAAAAGTTATGAAGTTTTCTTTTTCCACTAATCATTTATGTACACCCTGTATAATGTATAACTCACTGCCATAAATAATTATAGTTGCTACGTTAGAACGTAAGACGTATTACTATCTAACTAACAATAGTCTGTTATGACTAAACAACTGGATTAGTTTCACTGGACGTGCTTGATGCACACTTTATTTAGAACAGTGGAAGGAGTAGCCTGCTTTCTATGCTTTTGCATTACAGTTTGATTACGTCGATTTATTCTTATGTCAATTGATCTAAATTGATTGATTGATTGATCGAGCGATTGATTGATTGATTGATCACATCTGGTGAGGATGGTTTAGTTAAGATATGGTCAAGCAGTGGTATGTTGAGATCAACCCTGAGTCAAACATTGGTTGATTGCTTGATTGATTAATTGATCACAGCTGGTGAGGATGGTTTAGTTAAGATATGGTCACGTAGTGGTATGTTGAGATCAACTCTGAGTCAGAACAGTTCACCCGTGTACTCTGTGGCCTGGAGTCCAGACTCTGATCTCATTCTGTACACTGTCGCTAAGCAACTCACCATCAAACCTCTGCAGCCTAACGCTAAACCCAACACGGTAAGTGCTCCTAGACAACTTAGCATCAGATTTTTAAAGTATGTTGCCAAACCTAGCTTAGTAAGTTTTTCTAATGAGTTCACAAATAAATCTCTGTATCGCACTTCTCGCATTTAACGCGTTCAGAACTCTAGCACGGGTTGTTGCAAGACCACAAAACCACTCTGTCGCTGCCAGTCTTATATAATGTCTGCATTGGCTTCTTATCTCAGAAAGCATAAAATACAAGATTGCCTCTCCAACTTAAAAAATTATAAACATTGGTAAACCTATTCATATCATGCTGCTAATCACACCCTATCAACCATCCCGCAGTCTTCGCTCATCTGGCACTAATCTCCTTTAGCCTATACACCACCGATATACGATCAGCTATAGGTAGGCGATCGTTCAGTTTTACCGCTCCCACACTATGAAATTCTTTGCAACATGACCTACATGTATTACAAGTTTACAGCCTTCCAGGGCAAGCTGAAACCTCATTTGTTTCCTCCTTAGATCTTTTTAATCTGATTCTCTTGTCCTGGCTAATGGACTTGCACTGTTTCCAGTCTCGCTTTCTCTTCAGTCTATGCATTGACAACTGTGTTCTGGCGGTATAAATCTTCTTGCAGTTGTATAGTCTGCTTGAGACGTCCCTGACATCACCTGCGGGTGAGGAACTGGACGTTAAATCCTCATTGTATATATTGTATTGTATCATGTTGTATTGTTGATTGGGTGATGAATGGTTAATTCTAAACTGCTCTTAGCAAGTTAAGCTCATTGGCTGAGTGTAATTGTATCCCTGAATTTGAGGTTCTAAATTCCTGGATGTGTTGTAGCCTACTATCCCAAGAGCAGGGAATAAGTTTGTCCGCTTCAAGTAGGCCTATTAAAGAGCTGCAGTGCAGAGACCCCCCATCCGGCCTATGAAACCGGATATAATAAAAAATTAACATTATTGATTTTTATTTCGTTATCTGGTAATAACTTAATTAGGCTTGCATATTTTTTAGAGTCTTAATTCTAATTTATTTTTGTGACTGTAGATCGAATATGTTAAGTCTTGAAGAGAAGCTTTGTACATCTGACATCTTGGGCTAAAAAAGATAAAAAGTTTATATATATAAATGTACCCAAAGGTGTGTATACTGTATAAGGCCCATGGGTTAAAATTAGCTATTATTTCTTATCACACATTTTAAACTGCCGTAAATCGGCCCTTAGTGCTAATCAGCCGGAACACTGTTCGTTTGAATTGCAGATTTCTATTACAAAGAAATCATAACCTGAATAGCGTTTAGCCAGTTTACGATGGAAGCCGCCATGTTACTCGTCGTACAGCTGACGTAGATGTTATTGAGGCCTCTCAGGTCCTGTGAGGCCGTCAAAACAAGCGGCAATAATCTGTAAAAGAGCGTATGACATATTCAGATTGTTGTTTCCTACACAAGAGGATTTCCATGTTGCCGATCTTCTCCATCTTTCTCACTGGCGGAGGGAGGGATCATTCATAGCCTACCGCCAGGGAGGGGTCATCCAAAGGCTACCGCCAGGGTGGGGCCATCCAGTGCTCGCAGCCAGGGTGGGGCCATCCGGGGCCCACCGCCAGGGTGAGGTCATGATCATCCAGGGCTCGCCGCCAGGGTGGAGTCATCCAGGGCCCACCGCCAGGGTGGTGTGACTGTCATCCAGCGCCCGACCCCAGGTCCTCGAGCAGCTCTACCGCCTCGTAGGGTTTGTTCAGTTAACGGGTGGCGTGATTGTTGTAGTACTAAGATAGAGATGTATTGTGTAGCTGATCCGAAGGCAGATGTCAAAGTAGAAATGGATGCGTAATTGAGTTGATTTTGTGTTTAGAGTTAAATATTTAAAAGTTAATAAATTAATATTTGCTTCAGTAATAAATAAAATTTGGCTTCAGTAATAAAAAGTTTATCAAATAAAAATATTATTAAAGTTTAAATGCTAAATATTTGTTTTAACATGTCATTTACTACATCGACATGAACTCCTACATCGACAGAAGCAATAATTATGATTATGAAAAAATAAAGTAAATTAAACTGAAGAAACAAACGACGTCAAGCTGACAAACAAAAGTGTTACAAAATGTTATGAATGATTTAAATTTTTCTATTCCTTTACTACACATCTGAAAACCTCAAGTGTACAATTTTACATGAATACAGATTTTGTCATAGTTTGATGTCGCACTGATTAATCGTGTCTATGCTATACATATCATAGCGAAAATTGCAGAATACACGATTAATCTACCCGGGCACGGATATACTCCTTGCCCTGTAGAGCTGACGTTATTCTTAGACTGATCTGGATATAAACCCGAGTCTCTTCATCCTCTGCCTCACAGCATGCCGCTAGACTACATCACCATCGAAACGGATTCGAAATATCACATAAAATTTAACATATAGAGATACTTAGAGAGTACATTCCTTTAGAATTCATGATTAGTATTGTAGCTATGTAAGCTATTGTAGCAACGAGTATTGTAGCACTGATGATTGATTTTTTTAAAATTTTTCTTGATTTTTTAAATTATTGATGTTCGATTGTGTTAATCTTATTTTTCTGTATCTGTAATTCTATTTACCATTGAGTTGGTGCAAATAAACTATATTATTAACATTATCTGAATGTTCGTAATCAAATATGCCTGGCTCTGGCTCAAATTATTCCGGGGAGCCAATCAGAGTAAAATTAGGTGCATTGCTGTATCAGCCGGTATAATAAATTTGAATTTGATGAAGGGTTTAACCTTATAACAATGGATTACTTTCAATGACAGGTTTTTTATGTTAAATAATATTGTAACTATTTTACGGCTATCAATGGCCTAGAATACATTGCTTATTAAATAAATATAACATAATATTTGTAACATAGAATATATAATTATACATGTATAACAGAATACCTGTAGTGATCGAAGTGGTCGTGAGAGATGATCACACTACGAATGCGATGAAAATCTCCGGCGAGGAAGCTCGTGACCTCCTTGGTGAACCAGAAGCCATCTCTCTCCTCATTGCTGGTGCCCAGGTCCATGATGGACAGATCTCCACTGGGACACTGGATCACCTGAGCGTCTCCTTGTCCAACCGGCAGCACGTAGACGTGGAGCAGGCCATCGGGGACTGGAATATGAGTACCTAAATGGAGAGTTAAGTAACGGAAGTAACATCAATAATAACAATCTATATACATCGATAATTTTATTAATCGCAATAGTCGACATGAGGACAGAAGATGATGTCAACGGGGCGCAGAATGAGAGCCGTAATTTTTTTTGTGAACAATACACGCAAATATTAATCAATAAATCTATTAATCAATCAATCAATCAGTCAATCAATCAATCAATTAATCAATCAATTAGACAATCAATAGCTTTATTACCGCAGGAGCATAAACGAATACATTAATAAATAATTATTATAGATTCGTTTATTATCAGAAATCGGACATAACGCATGTAAAGAAAATATAAATTATAAACATAGGCTAAACAGGCGAACTACAAAGAACAACACGACAAAGTGTAGGTCTACAAAATCTTATTTAAACTTGGTATAGTGAGAAAGTTACTGTCGTTATAGCGTACTTATAATACTGTTGTCATTTATCATGCCGATGGGGTAATAGCGCCGAGCGCTAGGTTGTTAACTTTCGCTCTGATGTAACGTGATGGAATTCAAGTGGTGTGGGAACGAATCCCACGTCAGTCAGCAAAATTACCCCATCACCCTTGGCACGGGTGTGTAATCGGTGCTGATAGGTTCTTCGCACATGGCGCTAGCTGCCGTGTGCGCTCTTCAAAGGGCAAAGCCGCAAAGGTACGATGAATCGTGGAGAGGAAAATATAAAATAAAATAAAACAGAAACTAAGAAAAGGAAAACATTGTAAGCCGATGTGTCCTGTCATCCGTCGAATACACGAATACAAAAAAAAATCATTGGAGTCTCTAATGGAAAAAAGCGTAAACAAGTGAGATCTGCTTCCAACCTTGTCCAATTCCCGCAACTGTGGCATTTTTTATCGAACGGCTTATAAATAACATCTATTGTCATTGATTGATTGCCAAGGATCAAAATTATGAAAGAACCAATCCTATTTGAATTTAGAAATAAAATTATGCTTAATTATGTTGCTTGTTTCATTTTCATGCACATTGTACAGCCAATTGCCACTTAATTCTCTTATAAATAATGAAATAAAGGAACCTGTTCAAATTAAAGGTTACGGATTGTAGTAAGATGGCATACCTATTTCATCGGGTATTATTCCTCCTTTTTCGCCTGATTGTATGACTGCACCTTGACTTCTGTTATTATATTATACAGATTTCTTAAGTAGAGTCAATAATATACCCTGGCTTTTAGAATCAAATAGCAAGAGTTTAATGTTCAGTAATAAACTCATAATGGCAGCCTTCAGCAAGTTGTTTTACTCTCCACTTCAGAGTCCGCACCAGACGATAGAAACACATATTTTACCAGGACAATCTCCTCCGTTCAATTGCACCAGCCTGCCAAAGTTAGAAACGAATATCGACTTTCCAGACAGATTGGGGGAACATATTTAGTTGTTTTTAATTTTAGGATATAATATTCCTAGTTAATATAGTATGTAGCCTATAGTAGGCGATTGTTTGCTAGTAACCTGTAACATAAATGTCTAAATATAGGCTATCTGAACGAGTATTATATAGCACAATTCAACCACTGAGACATACTTTTTTTCCTTTTATAACTGAACAAGTAAATTATGTTCGCTTACGCACCATAGGAGAAACCTATCAATTTTTTACAAGGTCGGACCAAGTATTCAATTTTATCTAAGCTTCGTGAAAACAATTATTGAAATATTTGAATCAATTTTCAGGTATGGTAGGAGGCTATTAAATGTTGAGATTCCTTAAATTCGTAATTAGGTCCATGCTACATGTAAATAATAAATATAATGTGTATGCAGAATTCACAAATAACGTTCGTTCAGTCAGAAAGAAGACAATGAAAATATCAGGGACGTATCCGGCCAGAAACCTAACCTGCTACTTCATGCTTAATCATGCCATCCTCATTCATGACAACAAAGAAGATGTCTATGACGATAAATATAAGGCCGTTCCCGTAAGCATCAATCACGGTTTTTTATATACGGTGATAATTCAAATTACGTATAACATTCCAAGTGTGGACTCGAGGGGACTGCATTTCCGATATTTTCGGAATATAGATGATTCCTTTGATTGCATGTAAATTAAGAATATGAAAGACCGGATGCCAAGGTGCGTGCCCGGTCGAGATTCGAACTTTCTCCTAAATAACCGTCGTCGAATCGCTTAGCCGATATGCCACGCGATTCAGTCATGAAATTCCCTGTCAAACTATACATTTGTAATCTATCTCTAGTGCTCTGCCAAGTGGTAGGTCCAAGGTATATATTCTGAAACACAGTCTGCTATCACGCAAACTAATGACCACTCCATCGATCATCAAGTTGATCAAATCAATGCTATGCCTTTACCACACCTAAAATGTAACCTTTTTTGAAAACATATATTCTGACTTCAAAGGTGGTTTCCCGTTGCCTTCCTCAGTATGAGGTAGGCAACGGGATGTAGGTATAAGCTTTAGTCGGCTTGTACGAAACCTGTGCAGTTATCAGTTAGTCCATTCTCAAGTTTCCCGGATCCAAAACGGGAAATATTTGTAATAAACTTTTAATATAGGGTGTCCAGATAGGTCGTGAACGAATTTGAATGCAACAAACTGTATGTTATGCACAATACAATGTGTAAAGTTTCATACTGGCAGATAGGCTGTTCAATTGTAAATAACAGGGG
>JAQFZF010005268.1:0-10039 GCA_034695365.1 Enchytraeus norvegicus
CCACACGGACACAATAGTGAAGAAATGGAGTGAAAAGGTGCAAAACTGTCGAAATGCATTCCGGTCATACAGAAACATACACACACACACACAGAATCTCTCCTTTATATAGATAGATATGAGAACTGTATTATGCACTGTATTATGCAGGACTGATAACGGACGAACGGATTCGGATACGACCTCTAGCGAATGCCTATAAAGCAAGATGATATCAATGTTAAAGTAAACCTTCAGCTCTTCCTGTTCTATGGACATCCTTAGTGAAAGCTGCTAAATTGTGGTATTTCAACCAATAATTTTCATCCTAAGTCTAGACTAGACATCTGGTTGGCTGGTTGTTAGCTTAGAACTCAAAGTTGCTATATAAAAATAGGCTACAGAAGATCAGTTAAGTCTGCAGGACATCTACGTTAATACAGATTGATAAGACTCTATCGGAAATATCAACATAGGCTAACATAACATTTCCTGGGTCAGAAAGCATCAGATACGTGTTCATGATCCATATAATGGACTGTGGACAATGTAGAGTCAAGTATCTATGAAGCAAAACGGTCAAATAGCAAATTGGTCAATGACACAGAAATCATTTCCACATGGCAATCAATCCTCCACCGTAGTAGCTGCTTTAGTCGCTCTTAAAGCATAATACACACTCATTTAAGGTCAGTTCGACATCCAAGAATAGTGTAAATGACGATTTGCTGGTAATACCTTTATTCGGAAAGGAAATCAACACTGGAGACAGATTGGAGGCCTACATTAAGAAAATACTTAAAGACATTGGTGACATCCAAATGCGGGGTTTAAAAAGTGAACAAATATTCTAATCAAAATGCGAATAATTATAGCATTACAATAATTTATTTACAAAGAATAATTAGTTCTAATTGCAACAGTACAATAAAAGTTAAAATTAAATAAAGAATTTAATATTTTGAAGGTGAAACTTTATATTTAATTATAAAAAAATCTGTATGAAAATAAATTTCTTATCCATTTTTAGCATCAAATTTCTTATAATGTATCAGTCTTAATAATTGAATGAATACTATTTTGCAATCAGAAGATATGTAAGGTGATGCAGAGAAAATTTTGTGCTGCAGTTCTCAATATTTTCAAGTTATTAAATAAATAAAATGAAATTATGTAAAAATTTCTATACCCTCCTGTATAACTCGGCCTCTATTTGTCCCCCGATCTATTTAGGGAATAAATTAATAGCTCTATTGAATCCCTGCCCTAATTTATACATTTGCATGTGTTCACGTAGACCGATAGAATATTGACATATAGGCCTAATAGGTAGGCTACGTAGAATAATACGTAGAATATAAGTTTAATTAACACGTAATTCTATTTCCGATAAATTATTTGCTTTTGTCTTTTAAAAACCGAGATCTCACGTCCACGTATTATTATTCTCACTATCAATTTGTTTGTCTAATTAAATAATGTATTAATTATATTTAATTATTCTTATTAATTTTATTTCATTGACATAAAATTTATGAGAATGTGTTTGTTTTCAATTTCCGTAGTGAGACTGGCCCAAATCCGCCGTAATTTCTGTTCGAGTAAAGCAGGGTGTATGTGTGCAGTAACAATTTCTTCTTGTTAGCTTTGATGAACTGGAAATAATTGTAATGAAGTCTGCCGGGGGCACTCACCTATTCTTTTGTTTGATCTTTATAAGGTCGACATCTCGGTTTCTTTATCCTAAATCAATAATTGAAAATCGTGGAAAAATCGTCGTGATAGACCTCTCTATTCGTAAATTTTTGCATATTCATAAATAGTGATTTGTTATAAGCCTACAGGACAGATTGCAGACTGTCTATCAGAATTTATTACAAAAACCTAAGTTCAAAAGATAGAATTATCTGCGTCCAATCTACCAATAATTCATTCACGGCCAATTTCTAAACTGCAGGTGATGGTTTACAAACTAATAGTTCCTACCTTCGCCATTATACAATTGTTTACTCCACCATTGCAACGCCATCATTAGGCAACGCCTCTGCTTCCAAATAACACTCCATAGATCTGAAGTTCAGGAATATACATTTAATCAATTAATCAACCAATCTCTATAATAACAAATGAACTTATACAAGTTATCTTAATTATACGGTTCATAATTATGAAAACAAATTTAGTTAGCAAATAGACAACTTTTGAATAGAATTTTTATTAATAGGCTAAATGAAAATGATTATATACTATAATATAATTATAGCCTATAATATAGTAAAATATAGACAGCAAAGAAGTTATTTTCCTAGCATTTTATAGAAGTTTATTTTAAAAACTGGTCGTGCCCACTGCCCAGTTAAATTATAATCAGCAAGTTGGCGTAGCACTGCATATTTATTTGATAGAAGCCTTGAGTCCAGTCATTCAAATGTCAAAAAATGAAATTATCGAAAGCAAACATTTCTATGATTGCGTGATTTCAACAGCTACTGTAAGACAAATACCGTAGGATAGATCATAGATGCAGTGATATTTTCGTTCTGAAATTTAATTTTCGTTTCGTTCTTATCCAGTTCCAAAAGAATAATTTCTATTTTAGTTCAGTTTCAGTTCTTGAAGTATCGAATAATTTTAGTTTTAGTTCAGTTCTAGTTCAAATATTTTAGTTCTTGTTCAGTTCTAGTTCGAGTAAATTTTTAATAATTTTAGTAGTTCTAGTTCGGTTCTTAATGCTTAAGAGTTGTGAAAAATACCGCGCTTTGACATTTTTTAACTTTAGGTTAACATTTATGCCCTTTTGTGCTCTTTTACAATTTGTTCTACCAACAAATTAGTTTTACAACAAAATAATGAGAAAGAATTAGTATCATCTGAAAAGTAATTTTGGTTTCCAAACAATTTTCGTTCATCGTTCAGAGTCTAATTTTAGTTTCTATTTCTATTCAGTTCGGCAACAATAATTATCGTTCTTATTTAGTTTCAGTTCGGGGGGAAATCAATGATAATCGTTTCAGTTCTCGTGTACGACGATTCAATAATTTTCGTTTTCGTTCAATTTTAGTTAACGAAAATATCACTGCTGTACTGTGGAAGGTGTAGAAAATAGGGACAAAATTAAGTTTAAAGAGTGCAAAAAAAAATTTTTTGCTCGCTTCGCTCGCTAAATTTACGAGTTTTATTCAGACATTGCGCTCCGAGCGAGTGACCTTTTCTAGGCGGTCGCTTCACTTTTGGTGTTAAAATTGTTTTTTTGAGGGGGGTAACCTTGCGCCATAAAGTTACTTGAAATTTGGGGGGGATAGACACCACTACTGTCATGTAACTCATGTACAAGTTAGTTAGTGAATAAAATATACTATAACACTGTCGGTAAACTTATAAATATTCAATTATTGCAGTTAAAGTTTTACGTACTTGAATATTTTAAAATACGTTTTGACGCTTTTTCTAGAAACATGGGACACGCCTGCTAAGGCAGCTAAGCTGACCATCTTTAACCACTGATGTTCTATGTCATCATTTGGTGCGATGGCTCGCGATGCGGGCCATACATGTACTAATAATAAATTATCAATTATAATAGCCTCAATAGGAATGCCTGGCAAAGGTTAGCTATGTTAAAAGGTAAAACGATCTGCAGACCTACTGTAAATAAACTATACTATCTATAGTTTAATTCTCATGATATACAGGGTGAGGCAAAATAACACCCCCCCCTAGCGAAATCTCAATAACTTCGTCAAAACTCAAGATTTGTTAGAACTGTTTTCAAGATGTTTAGAGGATGAAATTTGACATCTAACCTTCAAATTTGGTCAGAAAGTATTAATAAATAAAAAAGTTACCGAGTTTCTACGAAAAAATCGAAAAAATAAATTAACAAAGCTTATTCAAATAGCAGTGGCACAAGAATGGATAGAACAGCATAGTCCGGAGTTCGTTAAGAAGGATGAGTGGCCACCAAACTCACCTGACCTCAATCCCCTCGACTACCACGTCTGGAGCGCCATGCTTGAGAGGTACAGGTGTTCATTTGAAAACCACCACAAAGTTTAACTCAAGACTGTGATGGAGGCAATCTTGTAAGACTTGTCACAAGAGGCTATCAATCTGGCTGTGCAAGCATTCCGAGAGGCTACAGGCGTGCATTTACACAGATGGCTGTCGCTTCGAACACGTACTCAAATAGAATCGGCAGCATCAATAAACGACCCCTTCAAAGACCAAAATTCAATTAAAAAACCCGTTGAATGCCCGTTAAATAAGCTTCGTTAATCTTTTTTTTTCGATTTTTTCGTAACTTTTTTATTTATCAATTTTCTGACCCAATTTGGAGGTTAGATGTCACAATATCTCCTCTAGATATTCAGAAAATATTTTTTAAACATCTTGAGTTTTGACGAAGTTATTGAGATTTCGCTAGGGGGTGTTTTTTTGCCTCACCCTGTATACATGTATAGTCGATTGGTTGGCTAGACCACTACGCCTATATATGGCTTATTAGCCTATGTTTCAAAGGCTGGCTAACCTGTAATTCTGCCCAGAGGTGTTTTGGGGGCGAGAGCCAGACCTGTATAGCCACAGATATGGGCCCCCAGGCTGTGTCCCACGCACCAAATATTTGAAGATTTGGCCGAGGTCTTGTCCAGAATGTTCTGTATGACTGCTACGGTTCTTTGGCTCACCTGTATGGTGTTGTTTGAAGCTTCAGGATACGATAGAAGCTTCGACCCTTGAGCCCAGTCAATTAGTATGACGTTCATCTCTTCCTGCGGTTAATATTTAGCAAAGTTAGGCTATAGCAGTGGGCCAACGGCGTCTACCATTGGTAATGGGGGTTGGGAATTCGATCTCCCTGGGAAAAACGGGAGGTGAGAATCATGGGGTTTGGGGGATTCTGGGGGTGGGAGTTGAATTTAGTCCCCCCAGAATCTCCCACCACAACTGGGGGTAGGGAGGGGGGGAGGTAGACGCCACTGGGCTAAGAGAGTATAGGCTATAGAATTAACAGTAGTGTTGACATGGACAATTATAAATCTAATTTGCTTTAGGCTATTGTTAGTCAATTAAATGTTTAAGTTAACATATTCAGAATTTGACATCTGAAATTAATGTTTCAAGAAAATTGAAGAAATGCAAGAATGCAAGGTAAGATCAGGTGACTTATCTAATGTCAAATGATAGAAAGGACAGACTAGACTACAATGACACACCGCAATTGATTGCGTCTTGAATGGCCAATACATGTAGTAGCCTATCTTGAGAGAAAGTAGTCAGTTATTTTATTTCTAAACCACAATAATGCAATCATTTACACATCTTCAGTGAACAGAGAACAAACAATCACGATATGCAATTAGAAAAGTAAATCAAACTAAACAATTAGTGGCTTTAAGGTTTCCTGAGGGACCTTTCGGCTATCGAGCAGGACACCTTGTGAAATGAATGATTGGAGTTAAATGAATTTCTGCCGGTAATAAAAATTTGGGCCCAGGAGTTTTTACTGAGATTCAATTGGCCTATTCGGATTATAAGTCATATAGATAAGTAACGTTTCAACGTCATGATATTTTTCGTTGGGTCAGAACGAATAATGTGAACAAAATGTTAGGCCTACTGTGATAGTTCAATTTCTTACTCCGGCTATATATTTTTCTTCCTTTTCCCCCACGCATGTCATCCGCCCATGTTTATAGTGTTTCCTTTCTTTGTTTCTGTTCTTTGTATTTTTTGTAGTCAACATTTTCACTCGCTAAACGCATGCTTATCTTTTCCGTAAGAGCGTTCTAATGCTGCATCACCGATACACGATTAACCAGTGCAGGTGAGTCTGAGGCAACTCATCTTAGTCCTGTATTCTGATATTGGTTTGAACCAATCTATCTAATTATTCAATCAGCTTACGCTTGAGCGTGCCACGGTAACTAGGCCTAGGCCTACAATCAGTGGCGATGCCAATTGGGGTCCAGGGGGGAATGCTCTCCTATTACCTCGAAACTTGTTGACCCCCCCCCCCTCCCAAGATTCCCCAAGGAAAGCATTAGCGTATGATTAGGCTATTGATAATTATGTTACATAATTATCAATAGGCTACAGGTGGCCTACCGAAATAAATAAATATCAATTATCATACCGACTAATTGCTGGTATATGACAGGGCGATGAGCTGAGTCCTGTTTTGTTCTCTGTTTATGTAAATGATCTGGTGGATAAATTTGCTAAAGGTATACCAGTTAGCGCCATAATGTATGCAGATGACATGATAATGCTTAGTCCATCTATTTGTTAATTGCAAAATATGTTGAATATGTGTTATAGTGAGCTGACATTGCTTGATCTACAAGTAAATTTTAAGAGATACTCTGCAATAAGAATTGGCAATGGATACAAAAATAAGTGCACTGATCTGTGCTTAAGAGATAATAAAATTCAGTGGACTACTGAAGTTAAATACCTGGGTATCTTTATTGTTGCAGCAAAATTTAAGTGCAGCTTTGATACTGCCAAATCTAAATATTATAGATTTGCAAATGTCATTTTAGCTAAATTGGGGAATAGCAATAATAAGCCAGTAACCTTGAAACTGATATCCCTGTATATCGTATCCTGTATAACCCTGTATATCGTATCAAAGCTTGCAGACATTTTGCAGCCTGACTGGCGCTAACAAATACTACAGTAGCTATAATTAAGTCACATGTATTGATTATTCTAAGCTCCGCGATTTTGTTCAGTGCTTCATTATATGAAGCACTGAAGCATAGTTGTTCCCGGGTCACTTTTCGTGGACCCGACCCGTCAATCAGCGAATCCAACCACGACCCTTGCAGAGCTGATGAAAAGTTGACTCAACCCGACCCAACCCGTGGACGGGCACACATCCGCGATCAACTCTGATATAGACAGAACGTATAGGCCCACGCCTACACAACTAATTTTAGCAAGAAACTAATATCTTGAATCATAATTGGCAGTTAACTGTAAAGCAGCATGATTTGTCAATGCTGCCATAAATTTAATGTACGAAATTTGATGCTGAATTTGCTTGTGCATAGGTCTATGTACCTATTTTATATAATTTGATCCGACCCGTAAATGGACCCCATCCGTAACCAACTCTGAAACGCATGGACCAACAGCAATCCCATCTATTTTATAGTGAATGCAAATAAAAATAATTAACGCATGGAAACAGGCCTTACTGTGCATCACAGTAAGCAAGGCACATGTGTGTAGTTCTAATCGCATACCCTATTTGAGCTAGTATTAATTCGGTTTGTCTATCATAATATGCTCAACCACCTGACACGTCAAGGCAAAAAACATCAACACAGTCAGCCTGTATGAAATGGAATTCTCCACAACTGCTTTTTATCATTTTTCCTCACATACTGATAACTGCTATTTATCATTTCATTAGGCCTACGTAGGCCTACTGAGAACTGTTTTCATAGCTAGGGACGTCTCTGATATTGCCTTGATTGACTTATTAACTCTCGTCTATAGATTTACCAAACTTTCAATATGGGATCCGGAAAACGAAATTAAGGATGGAGCAACCGAAAACTGCACGTAGGCCCAGATATTAAATTGAGGTGGAATAAGGCGGAATGACGTTCCAGGTCCAGTAAAAACAGCCATCATCGTTCCAGGGACACCTTCAGCGTTAAGGTGTCCTACCAATTTAGGTGATGATGCCCTTGAACATTAAACAGTTCCAGGGCCCTTTGATTTCCAATTTAACCACTGCGTAGACCCATGCGTAAGAGGTTACTATAGGTATAATGGAAATTTGCAGAGGAGGGTTTGTAACAAATTTGTTTATTATGTAAAACTAATTGGACACTTGCATACTCAAATGCCAAACTTGTAGATAAGCATTATCGGCGTCAGTGAAATGAGCTTTGATCCACAGCAGGATCCGTCTGTTGTTTATTTACCTCTAATGCAGCATTTGGCAAGGAGTCGATGTTTATAGCATAAATGCTTTATTGATTGATTGATTGATTAATAAAGATAATTGATTAACACATGTATAGTAATATAATATAGTCTTTTAATTAATATATAATAATAATTGCTTAATACATTTAAAACTTAGGCTAAAATGTGTTAAAAAATTAAATTATTGCTAATCTCATGTACGTATATTTGTCATTGGAACTTAGACAACATGGGTGTTATTGATAATAATTTTAGAATCTACTGTGCAAGTAAAATAGATGATGTCAACACTGCTCAAGTCGCATGAGTAGGCTATTCATTTTTGTTCATATTAGCAAGCCTCGTTATTCCATTTATCCCGAGTTGGTATCAGTTGAAAGAAAAGCAAATTGCTTAAGCCCTTCTTTTAATTATTGCAGGCCTACTTTAAAATCAAAGAAAACTTGACGATTTAGCTGCCGAAGAAAGCAGAATAGCACATTATTGACTATATTGTAGGCCTATACATCTCTATTTGAGCTTTCTTCGGCAGCTAAATCCTCAAGTTTTCTTCGATTTTAAAGTAGGCCTGCAATAACTATAAGAAGGGCTTAAGCAATTTGCCTTTTCTTTCAACTGATACCAACTCGGGATAATTGGAATAACTAGGCTTGCTAATATGAACAAAAATGAATAGCCTACTCATGTGACTTGAGCAGTGTTGACATTATCTATTTTACATGCACAGTAGATTCTAAAATTATTATCAATCAATTCAGATGCAGACCGATAGTAAGACAATTATTTGTAGAATAGCCAAGCCGAAAGCAGCACATGGTTTATATGTAGGCCCTATGCCTATGCTATGCCTATGGCAGTGCACGAGAGTATTAGGAGAGAGAGATATAGACAGATTAAGGGAGACAAAGATAGATATACAGGCCTATATGCAGCGGACTTACCATTAGGTAGAATGCTGTAAATCATGGAACAAGCTATATGTAGTGGACCTGCCATTGGACAGAATGCGGTAAAACATGGAAGTTATAAGCCGTGGTTATGCCATTACGATGAATGATTGAAACTTAAATAACTTGATTATATGCCTTGGACTTGCCATTAGGTAGAATGCTGGAAAATATGGAACATGAAATATACCTAGGACTTGCCATTGGGCAGAATGCTGGAAAACATGGGACAAATTATTCCACGGATCTACCATTAGGTAGAATGATAGAAAACATGTAACTTGATTATATGCCGTGGACGTACCATTAGGCAGAATGCTGGAAAACATGGAACAAGTTATATACCGTGAATCTGCCATTTGGAAGAATGCAGTAAACATGAAACGTATTATTGGCCTCAGTCCAGACATAGGGTGGAATGCTGCAAATCATGGAACAAGTTATATCCCGTGGACCTGCCACTTAGTTTCCCGTGTTGGGTCTGGAAACTTGAGAATAGACCAACCGATAACTGCATGTGTTTCGTAAGAGCCGACTAACGCAGATACTGCAGTAAAGGGCAGAGTAGTTTGGGCCATGGCTTCTGTGTACTAGACCAATTGGTCGCTCAAATTCCAGATTTGCCACATCGTGTGGCCTATGGCAGGCTAGACTACTTTTCTCTTTATTATTCCAGAGAGCACCTCTGAGATACCTAGTATATAGAGGCGCTATAAAATGTCCTTTTTTGTATTTTTGTATTAGTATAATAATTCTGTTATACATAAAACAAATAATAGGACTCAGACGTGCCATTGAGTAGAATACGGTAAATCATGGAACATGTTAAATGTAGTGGACCTGCCATTGGCAGTATACAGTAAAACATAGAACAGATTATATGCTATGGTTCTGTGGTTCAGCCATTAGTTAGAAAGCCTAAAAACATGTAAATTGATTATATGCCGAGGACTTGCCATTGGGCAGAATGCTTTAAATTATGGAACATGATATTTACTTAGGACCTGCCATTGGGCAGAATGCTGTAAAACATGGAACAAGTTATATGTCGTGGATCTACCATAAGGTAGCTCTATGTACATGCAGAACTAGTTCATGAATTGCTTGAATGTAGTCTGCGTAAAATTTGATAGTTGCCGTTATTCATTCAGCATGTACATGTAGCATCA
>JAQFZF010005269.1:0-10039 GCA_034695365.1 Enchytraeus norvegicus
ATTGATTGATTGATTGACTGTAGGTGTGCGGATGTTAGATGGTAGTGTCACCGATCTCTTGGAGGCCGAGGCTATCACCTACAAGAACCAGTATATAGATATCTACAGCTTGATTGATTGATTGATTGATTGATTGATTGATTGATGGTAGGTGTGAAGATGTTGGATGGTAGTGTTACACATCTACTCGAGGCAGAAGCTATCACCTACTAGAACCAGTATATAGATATCTACAGCTTGATTGATTGATTGATTGATTGACTGTAGGTGTGCGGATGTTAGATGGTAGTGTCACCGATTTATTAGAAGCAGAAGCTATCACCTACAAGAACCAGTACATAGATATCTACAGCGCCTCATGGGGGCCTACAGATGACGGTAAGACAATGGAGGGACCACATAGGTACTGTCATAGGGCCTTCATCGAGGGAGTCACGAAGGTTTGAATTTATTCTGAACAATCCTATTTTATTTACACCAACACTATGTAGATATGTGCGTCTGTCATGTGTTGAAATGAAGGGAGAGACACTCAGCATGTTAATATTTTGAGTTGTTTAATATATATTATTTTCACAAGCTCAATGGTGACAATAGTCTCTCTCTCTCTCTAGTGTACTGCCAAGTGGCAGGTCCAAGGTACATATTCTGGAGCACAGTCTTGCAATCACGCTCACTAATGAGCACTCCATCGATCATCAAGTTGATCCTATCAAAAGGGCCATGCCTTTACCACACCCAAAATGTAACATTTTTTCTTGGGAATATATATTCTGACTTCCGAGGTGGATTCTCGTTGCCTTCCTCAGTCTGAAATATCTGCGTTAGTCGGCTTTTACGAAAATGTGCAGTTTTCAATTAGTCTATTCTCAATTTTCCCGGATCCAACACGGGTGACAATAATATTAAATGAAATCAAACTACCTGCGGCACAGTCATACAAACTCGTGAAATCACAAACTTACATGCAACACACGCACACATAACTACAAACAAGAAAGATCATTGGTCCATATAAAATAATTTTTCGTTCATTAGAAATATATTTTATATTTAATCCCATATTTGTACATAACGTTAGTCTTGGACTCATCCATTTGTATATTAACCATTAAAAGTGCCACATTTGTACTGACATGCATATGATCAGGGATTTTGATAGCTGGTCAGGGAAAATGTATGAAAATTAATACTCAAATTTTTTAAATCTCCAATCTACACAAAAAGTTGAATAAACTAACAAAGTAAGAGGTACTAAAATGAAACTGAAGTATCTTCAATGTTCATTTTCCTCTTTTGCTTCCGCTGTCTGTAACTCCGCGATTCTAAGCCGCATGTTAGCGGATTTTGGTGAAAAAATGGTCAGGGAAAATTTCTGGAGGACAAGAAAAAGTCAGGGAATTTGAAATTGTCAAGTCGCTGAGCACCCTGTGTTTTTATATGCACTTTATATTATATAAATGATTCATGTGTATATTGTATAGCGACGAATAATAAACAACAAATAAATACTTGTAGGGACGGCGGGGCCTGGGCTCGATATACGTATGGGCCACAGGTAACGGGGGCCTGGTGAGCGACTACTGTAGCTGTGACGGCTATGTGTCCAGTATCTACACTCTGGCAGTGGGCAGCGTGATGGAGACGGGCCTGAGCACTTACTTCAGTGAGATATGTCCCGCTACAATGGCTGTGGTGTTCGCAGGAGGCTCACACTTTATACCTGGTGATGTCAACTACAAGATGCCAGAGATAAAAGTTGTAAGTATTTAATGACTATTATATTAGTACTGTATCATTGTTGGTAACCCAGGTTGGCAGCTGTGGTGCTGATACCTATTGTTGTTGCCCACTCGAAGATCAGTCATGGTGCTGACCCCTCTATCTTCGTCCTTGAGAGCGCTCCTCCAGGGCTCGCCGCCAGGTATCTAGCAGCTCTGCCGCCTTGCAGGGATTGTTCCAGAAGTCTCCAGTGTACCAGTATATAAAATTATGTATAATTGAGACGTCCCTGACATCGCCTTCGGGTGAGGAACCGGACGCTAAATCCTCATTGTATTGTATTGCATTGTAATTGTATATCAATTGTTATCTACACGAATTTTATCAAATATGAAATATGAAATATTGATAATATGAATATAATATAATATAATAATAATATATATATATATATAGAATATATTGATAATATTGATAAATATGAATAAATTGATAATATTTAAAAATCAAAATGGAAACTGCTATACAATTTCTAACGAAACATTATTTTGCTAACACATTTTCTATTAATTAGCACTTAGTTTTTATGTGAATTAGTCGATGTATTTCAGGTAACAATGATTAATTGATCAATTGATTGGTTGATTGATTGATTGATTGATTGATTGATTGATTGATTGATTGATTGATCAGGTGACAACAGATGTTAGCGGTAAATGCACAACAACCTTTCAGGGTACATCCAGTGCTGCACCTCTAGCTGCAGGCTGTATTGCTCTAGTGCTAGAAGCTAAGTATGTATATTGTATTGCTACTCTAATACGGCTTTTCTCAAACTCTACAGGATCGCGATCCAGATAAATGTAAAAGTTTAGTTGCGACCCACAAAGTATTTTTATATGGATATACTATAGGCCTAGGCTATTTAGTGTTTTCGAAATCATAAATGTATAAATTAAAAGTCCTAAAAAATCAGATGTGCGTGAAAAGTTTAAATCTTTATAGGCATACGAAACTAAGAGTTTGATCTTTTTAACGTGTGCTAAAATAATTATCTTAAAAAATTATTTTTTATTTTTGAGACTTCGGCGACCCACTTGGAAGGTGTCAGCAACCCATCTGTGGGTCGCGACCCACAGGTTGAGAAACACTGCTCTAACAGATTGGAGAAATTATGCTAAAACGTTAATGTTTAAATATGTAGAGTTTACTATGCAAATAGAACAATGTAGACCTAGTAGGCCTAGCTGAAATTTACATTGAATTCTATTTGTGTAAAAGAAACTTACATTCAAACAATTGAAACATAAAGAGCTTTACTTTTATGGTCGGTTAGTTAGTGTTTCTATATTTGTTTATTATTAATAATAATGATATTCATTATATGGTATAAACTTTACATACGAGCCAGTTAACGTATCGGTTAATTGTCAGACTGTGGTTCTATAGGTTCACGATTCGAATCACAGGTCACACCCATCACTAGTGCAGCCGTTAGGCTGCGAAACTAATGTTAAATTCGGCTTTATCCCTTTAATCTGGGCTATTGCATTTAATTGACAATACTATGTCTATTACGACGTCTGTATGAAGTCCCTGACACCATCCTTGAATGAGGTAATAGACGTAAACCTTTATTATTATTTTTTACTCTGGGTGTAAAGAGCCCAGTGGGTTTTAAAAAGCAATTCAATTAAGAACGAATTGAATCGTTGACCGGCTGCTCGAGACCTACTGGGTTAAAAGAGCCGCGAAAGCATACAGCGTTGAATCTTTGCAGAGTAATCGAGAGCCTCTGCCAAAGAAAATAGATCTCGAGCTGATCCCCAGTTTGTGTAGCACATAGTCTGTCAATGCCATTTATAAAGACAGCACCATCGGGATTCATCATCTCCATAGCCACGGGATTATTATTATTGTATATTCTATTGTTGTTACATAGTCCTAACCTGACGTGGCGTGACGTACAGAACATCGTGGTGGAGACAGCCCGGATACCTAACGATGAGGAGGGAGGGTGGACAGTTAATGGTGGGGGGTACCACGTGAACCACAGGTTTGGGTTTGGTGTGCTGGACTGTGCACGCATGGTGGAGGCTGCACAGCGCTGGGTCACCGTGCAGGAACAGCACCGGTGCAGCGTGAAACCAAACAACAAACCAGCGTATGTGCTCGTAATTTATATTAGACTAGAGGGGTGCCCGGCATTGCCCGGGTTAAGAAATGCTGAGAATGGAAAATCAGCCACGCTAATTACTATGTCCAGCTATTTGAAGTAAGCAGTGAGGGCTATAGCCTACATACCAGACAACAGGGGTGACTCAATAAAAGGACACAGACAATTATTAGCCCTACAGTTAACTGTCCACTAAGCACTGAGGTGCCTACTGCTAACAGTTACAGTGGAACCGAAGCATTATTGATGTGCAGGCATGTAATAGGACTGCTTGACACACACTCACCGGCCTTGAAAGAGGAACTGAGTTAACCACTGAGATAACCACAGTGGGGGTGGCCCACCTGAGATAGAGGTGCGTAGACGCGAATCCCTCCACTGAGTGTCCTGCTCCCAGATTGATACAATAGTGAAGGTTTGTAGTGAGAAGCTGCAAAGCTGTGGGCGATTTTTGGCCCAAAAAACACGTTTTTGGCCCTGACACCATGTTAGAGGTCACATAGGGGGACGGAAACCCCACCACTGGGTGTCTCATGCCCACACCGACACAGTAGTGAAGATTTGGAGTGAAAAGCTCTAAAACTGTGCAAACGCATCCCGGACAAACAGACACACCGAATCTTCTCTTTATTTATATAGATGTAGAAATAACAGTAATCAGTAGATGTGACTATTGTCCATGGCTGGTATCTGTCTGGGATATTAATTTTTTCAGTTTTGGATTGTTGAAATTAAATTAGGACTATACAACTGACATTAAATTCATATTGATTGATTATATTTTTACAGAGTTCTATACAGCCACGGCTCACTCAATCAGTCGCTCACGACTGACGGCTGTCAATCAACCAATCAGGCGATTGATCATCTGGAACACGTTCAGGTCAACGTACGTATGAAGACCGAGCGTCGCGGAGATCTCGCTATCTTTCTTATCTCACCGGCTGGCACTGTCTCTATGTTACTGGCTCGACGACCTCTCGATAGCTTCTCAAAAGATTTCAACTACACATTCATGACCGTGCACAGCTGGGGTGAAAATCCAGCCGGTACATGGGTTCTTAATGTTCTAGACAGCGTTGGAAATAGTTCTACCGAACAGAACTCGATGAAAGAGAAAGGTGAACTGACCAGTTGGTCGTTGACGCTATACGGTGTGAGCGGATCTAGAAAGAATCATTACAGTAACGCGGTGATTGATAAAAATAACGGGGATTCGGATAAGGAAAATGAAGTCAGCGAAGAGATTACCAGAAAGAAATCTATAGCATTGAAGCAGGCGAGAGGAATGGATAGAACTGAGGTAAAGAGGTTGATGGCAGAAGAGGTTGCATCTTCCGAAGCGGTTAAAATAGCAAAAAGCGAGGGGAGTGTTAAAAAGCACTCGAAGGTTTCTTCAAAGGATAAGAACCGGGATAAATCAAGTGATAAATCAAAAGATAAAGCAAGTGATGACAGTAGCAGTTCTGAAGAGAAGCATGGACTTAAAAAATCAGAGAGTGATCAGAATCATGAACCTAAGAGATCAGATCTAAACCATGGACCTCAGGGATCAGAGGGTGACGTCCAGTTCTTGAGACGATTATTTGAGGAAGAAAAAAAGAAACAAGAAGATTCCAACGATTCTGAGAAACAAAAGAAAGAACTCGGAAAGCATTCTAGTCCAAGAACAAGCAAAGAACAAAAGCAGAAATCTGGATCCAGATATTCCAACTACTGGGCACGAAAAGAAGCGGCTAATTATCCTGAAGATGCTGAAAAGCTGACAGGAAGTGTCAAGAAAGCATATGATAGTGATATCTATTCCAGTTACGAAGGTGAAAAATCTTTGCTTAGAAGGAATTACTTAGAAGATGATGGATTCAATGATGACAAGAGAGTGCGAAGGAACGAGAAAACGGAAGAGGAATTGGGGCGGGTTCTGCGAGAAATAAGAGATATTCTGGAGCCATAGTCTAGGTTTAGATAGCTAATATTTTAATTTAATTAAACCTGCTTAATTAGATAATATTATTAAGCCATTGTTCTATAAGTATTACTGAAATGTGTTGTAATAATCAATTGTTAATTGGTTGAGCCAATCACCACATTGGTTGAGTGTCCTACTCTGGTTTCATATATTCAAGGTTCTAATCTCGGGGATCATCCGTAACTGACATAGCCGTTAGGCCACAAAACTTAGGTAAAATTTGGCTTAAGCTTTAGGCTTTTAGTCTTACTGCCAACAATATTTTTAATGCTGCCTTAAATTTTTGCTGTTATGGTATTACGTGAAAGCACAATCGCTTTGTAATTTCTGTATAATTATTATATAATTATATTTCTTGCTTTGTAATTACTTTACCATTGTAGATTCCATATTATCAGTAATCATGATTTAAAATTAGCAAAATTATTTTATTTATGAAAATAGGAAGAGCTATAAGTATCCTCTTGTACGTTACTGGAGTGGATAAAATTCGACATCACAGTTTTCAGGATTTTAAGTATTAATTTTACAATCTTATATTATGAGGAACTGCATGTGAGATTCGCAGATTGACTTAAATATAAAAAGGCAAATATAGAGTTTTCGCAAAATCTCCTGTCTGGCCCCTTTTTCGCTTGACCTGCAAGCCGGGGGTCCACTCCATTTAGCAGCTGGTACAACTAGCGTCACTTAAAATATTGGGGGGGGAGAATTATCAGGCTGAATATACAGAAAATTGGGGGGGAAGCCAATTTATTGCGTCAAAACTGGGGGGATGGACGCCACTGCCTACAGGTTATAATGGATCACCGGTAGCTTAGCTTATTATTACATAAAATAAAATAAATATTACAAGAAGTACAATATAGTTAAAATCGGACGTCCGTTTCCTCACCCGACGATGATGTCAAGGTCAACTATTAAATGTTAAAGTCAACTATGATAAAGAAGCTTAGATGTTGTAGCCATCAGTAGTAGTAGCAGATATAATCTTATGGTTTTATAATCTTAGTAGTTTTATATTCTGTGCCTAATGTTTCGCTCCCTGTCTCAATCAAGCAGTGTCCTTGTTTTGTAATTTATTTCCACATCACATAATTGTGACTTTTTGTAATAATTCAAAATAATTTTTCCATAAAGAAGTGTCCTTGTACTGAACTTTATATCCAAAATATATTGTGACTTGTTTTGTAATATTTAAAACACGGCGTGATTTGATATATGTAATATATAATATGGATAAGCTTATTGTTTTTATAAGTACATTCTACTTCATGATTCTTCCTCAGTGTATTTGTACCATTTTGATTTGTAATGATATTGGAGTTTTTTTAACTGTGCCATCTTCCCTAATTCCATCATTATTGAACTGACTTAAAAAATCCATTTCTACGTATTGCTTATGCATTTCAATTCGTATTGATATTTATATTGATAGTATGTCATTCTCTTAGGGGTTATATCTTTAAATAACAATGGTTACTCGATCGAATTCAAATTCCTCATTAGTAAATATTCTGTTTTCTATGAAATGCTTGAACTCGTAATAGTTTCGATAGTGCATACCTAGTACCGTACTTGAATATTGTGTTGTATATTTATAAATATATTTTTATAATTATGTGTAAATATGAAAGCATATTTAACTATGAATTTGTTTCTTTTGTTAGCAGACAACTCTGGTAGGCTTATATATATCTATCTAACCAATGCTATACCAAACGGCAGGTTCAAGGCACAAATTCATACTCAATCTGCATTCTCGCTCATTAAAGAGCATACGATTCAAATCCAAAAATTCGAGCCCTATACAGAGGCTTTACCTTTAACACACGCAAAATGATGCTTTAGTTCAATTAAATGATGACTTCTGAGGTGGTTTTCCATTGCCTTCCTCAGCGACTTCATTAGTTGGCTTCTACGAAACACACATGGTTGGTCTATTCTCATTCCTATATAGTTGGGGAAAATAGGATTTTACCATGTGTAATACATTATGTATCGGCTTAAATTGTTATGTAATCCATTTTGGTTTCTAAAAATATATGTTGTCTTTGTAATTTTTTTAATTTATGCAGTGAGTATTCTTTATACTTTAATAGATTTGAAAGTTGCTAATTTATGCTTTATATTTTTG
Organism: Enchytraeus norvegicus; assembly: GCA_034695365.1. Lineage (NCBI taxonomy): Eukaryota > Metazoa > Annelida > Clitellata > Enchytraeida > Enchytraeidae > Enchytraeus > Enchytraeus norvegicus. The sequence goes on from JAQFZF010005269.1 coordinate 8,005, forward strand.
TAAAAGTGCACCTGTCGTCCATGACAACTTTGAGACCAAAGTATTTAATGCCAATCTGATAATCAAAGTGTTAAGCCACTACCAATCTGTAAAGCAATATAGCAATACAAGTTTATTGATTTTTTCTATTAAGACTAATATGGGTTGAACTTTTCCAATCCAGCTTTTCCAATTCAATCCAGCTAGCCTGCGAATCTGTTGTTGCTGAATAAGTTTCCGATTTCACTCTTTTTTCAATCCGTATATTTGCACATGACAGAACTCACATGCTAGCTTCCTTTCTTATTTGCTGTTTTTATGTCTTACATTTTTGCTACTCCAATATTAATCGTTTGCCTTTTAATAGAGCGGCAACACTGCTAGCACAGGTATACGATAAACCTTCCTGCCATCCTGGGATTTCTTTTTATTGACTGACCCGGGATTTGATCCCGGATCAGTTGCTTCTGAGGCGAACATTCTACGAATGAATGATCGCCTGTTTGTTTGTTTAACTCCTCCACCACCGAAAATCCTTGACGTAAAAATGAGCTCTCAGGCTTAACTGATTAAGTATGTCAACTTTCAATTAATTTTGTTATATTTGTTGCATTTTGTGATAGTCATTGTTCAACTTAGTCATGCTTTTCTATCGTGTAGTAGCATCCGAGTTTATGAATTTCTGAGTTTCAGTTGGTTAGCGCGTCGGCCAATTTGTGTCAAATTTTGCATAGGAGGTCCGGGTTTCGATTCCCGGTCGAGCGATCAGAGAGTAAAATCTCGGATGTACAACGGACCAACCAAGCTCACCGTCACTTTGTGGGTCGGTTTATTGAAGCAATTAGTACGTAGTAGGTGACTGCTTCGGAAGATTGCGAAAGGCAAACATGGGTCTGGCTTATAATCCTTTGGATCGAAGGTGGGGCTGGCGACCTTGCCACTAGATTAATGACAATTGTCACCCGTGTGCTGAACGCTTCGAAACCTAGGGGTCAACGCTGACCTATGGTATACCTTTACCTTTTTACCTTTAATAATAATTATATAATTATTATTACTAACTGTATTATGTTACTAACATTGTGACTGCTTCGGTAATTGCTATGCTATACTAATTATAAATTGTCATTAATAGTTATGCTACTAATTTATTTAATTTCGCCCGAAACTTGTCAAAGACATCATACGAGCATGACAAAATTGGCTTTAAAGCATACAGGTTTAATGTCCGTTTCCTCATCAAAATATGATGTCGTGACCTTAATGAGTTGATTGCAGTTTTAACTTGTTTAAGTAGCTGATATTTCTCTAAGCAGTGCCGAGACAGAATGTTATGTTATTTCATATGAATTGATCGACCGATTTTTTCTAGAACATTTTATAGCATTCGAATACATTTAAATTTAATCTAGATATTCCGATACAAAAGGGTAGGTTTGACAGGGCAGAAAGACTGCAAGGCGGTTCTAGATGCTAAAATGTTTGAGTGTATTTAACGTCACCTTCAGAAGCATATATATCTTCTCCGCAAGGCGCATCCTGCTCTTACTGAATTCTGATAAAATAGAAATAATTTCAAGTGTAAAATTTGCATCGGCAATCACAGAGAAGAAAATGGCACCCAATACTTGAAGTTGTTTCTATCGTCGCTAATTTGAGTTGTGGAATATTAGCAAAATACGATGTGTTGACATTTTTATAAAATCGATTAAATAATGATGATCAAATAAATTATCCTTAATTCACATACTTTCTTATAGTTGTTGAATCACTAATAAATGATAATATTCAATAATTATTCAGAACTATTTATTATTAGTTGGTGGCTACTACAGTTGTTGAAGAACAATAATAAAAGTATTATTTAAATGCAGATTCTATTATAGCTTCTATTTTATCATAATTATTCTACATGATTTTCAGACATGAATATAAGTCAATAAGAATTTTACGTCCGCTTTCTGTTCTGATGATGCCATCATAGACGTAACAAGCGAAGCTGCTAATCCAGCGAAGACTTGATTACAATTTTTATCACATTTTTTCTGCCCTTCTT
>JAQFZF010005270.1:0-10039 GCA_034695365.1 Enchytraeus norvegicus
ACGGCGGGTCCGTGACATTAAACTGTATATTTTTCGTTATATGTAACTTTGTATGCCAGTTTCTGGGAACTATTTTTGTTTTATTAGCTGGATATACTAATCCTTCCTCAATTATTGCGTTATCGGTTGGTCTATTCTCAGGTTTGCTGGAGCAAACACTACAAAGAATACAAACTTGTACGTAAATAATGACTTTATTTTACAGTTACTATCACTGCATTGTTTATGTGCCTAGGGTCTAACAAGTTCTTTAATCGGCTCGACCTTTGTGGACATGCAGTTGTACCTGAGCAGTGACATAAGCACAATGTCACTGCTAGTAACGATGCAGAGTATCGGAGTCATCATAGGCTCTCTGCTCTGTGTGTTTCAATCGCCTGCCCGATGAGCTCTCAATCGGGCTTTCCTTGGGCCTCCGGGCCGTTGCAGCAATGACAGCTGCGGCAGTCCAATCCATCTATTGGTACTTCGTGGTGTGTGGTTTCTACAGCGCCTTCTTCGTTATATCCGCATGCGGTGAGTAGTGTAATATCAAATTCCTTAGAAATTTATAGCAATATAGCAAACCAAATAAACCAAACCAATATAGCAAACCAAATATTTTTGTTTTATTAGCTGGATATACTAATCCTTCCTCAATTATTGCGTTATCGGTTGGTCTATTTATGTCCTGTTGGTCGGTTTATGTCCTGTTCATCTTCTGAGGACGATATCAGGGACGTCTCATTTTCCGACAGCATACTGTAGGTCACACAAGCTGGTACACCTAAACGCAACTGGAAAACACATACGCTGAAAAAGAGAGAAGGGTGATATAATTTCAGTTAAAAAATGAACCCTTTAAAGTTATTTTATTACGGCTTCAGGCCTATCTATATTAATTATGTATATATGTTCGAATTACAAAATAATACAGATTTATTAATAGATATTTTAATTACTTGCTACTTACAGTATATTATTTGGTACTATGTTCTTGTTGCAGCATTTTCTGTTGTTAATGCATCGAATTCTCACATACATGTGATATTGAATTGGCACAAATAACAAAATTTTACAAATATTCAAAATGTTCACCATTGGCAGAATATTCAACATATTCAACGATTCGACATATTACTATCATATTCGACTATAGTAGGACGCAATTGATTGATGGCGGACAATGCCTTTACATGAACTTACATTGACGAACCAGAATATGTCGGCAAGTAAAATCGAGTTGATGGAATGCTCATTAGTGAGCGTGATGATAGACTATGTAGTAGTGTGTACCCTGGTCCTGCCATTTGGCAACGTGCAGAGAAAAAGAGAGAATGAGAGAGAGAGAGAGAGAGAGAGAGGGAGAGAAGAAATGTATGTGCAATTGTGCATGACTTATATATTTACAGTATATCAGCCTTACCTAATGAGGATATGGGATGGGCATCGCTTCAAAGAGCCGGTACTGCATTCCTTGCATGCCTTGTGGTCATTGGGAGCGGCCATAGGGCCCATCATCATCACCCCCTTTCTCGTCGAATCGATAAACTTGGATTCTGTGCAGATTTCGGAAGAGACGTCGATCTCAATCTTGAACTTTTCATTGGATTCTAACCATCTGAGCAACGACTCAGCCCCACCCTCTCAATATTATATTATCAGTGCAACAGAGGAGTCTATTTCAATTGTAAGAGAATACACTGGAAATGTTCGAAATGCTTACATAGTTCTAAGTATACCGTTACTGATTAGTTCAGTTGCTTTTCTATTATATTGCTTTTTGACTGGATCATTGCTCTTACGAAATAGACCAATTAATAATTCGGAGAATAAAGTTAAAAAGGATATTGATCAGAAAGTATTTAGCAAAAAACAGTATTATTTCTTCTTAGCTGTATTATTTGTTTTCATGTTCACCTACACCATTTTGGATTTATTACCAGGTGGGTTTTTCACTTTATTCGTTACAGTATTTCTCGGATGGAAATCTCCAGAAAGAACTTTGATAAACACCGTTTTGTTTGGATTTCTATGTTTGGGAAGAGTCTTAGGTGTATTAGTTTCAGGTCTGATAAAACAAAGAAATCTCCTGGTTATCAATAACATTTTAACACTGGCTGCATGCCTTCTTCTGTTGTTTTCAACATATCATGACTTTATAGTTTGGGTATCAGCTGCGCTGTTTGGTTTGGGCGTTTCTACTATGTGGCCGTCGTTGGTGCTTTGGGCATCGGGAAGTATTGCAATGACTCCAAGATTATTGGCATACCTGAATGTAATATCTGCATTTGCCGGTATGACAGTACCTGCAATAGTTGGTCAACTATTTGAAAGATACAGCCCAATGTGGATGGTGTACGCTCTTCTAATGGCAACCGTGGTAGGCCTTATTGCTTTTCTAGTCATGTGTTGTCTGGTGAAGAGAGCAAATAAAAGATTAAAATCTGAGAAAGTTGATGATCTTGAGGATAAGAAAATGCAAGAGAAATGTTTGAACGAAGTGGAGCATTAACAAAATTTAAGTATCACAACGTCAGAGTACCGTAACTGTCTTTAGACAATAGACTTCTTGAACTTAATGTTATGCACTGATTCTAACCGTGCACTGTTTTAGATCTCACTTTCTCTTCGGTGTTTGCAACGAGATGTATTGTGTTTTTGTGTTTAGAAATTGCCTGCAGTAAATATTCCGCTTGTGACGTCCCTGACATTGCCCTTGCGAGAGGAACCAGGCGTTAAATCCTCCTTGATCGATTGACAACATTATAGACAATTGAGTTAAAAAAGATGAAGCAGATATCCCGATAATATTTTTGTACTAGATATTTTTTACTAATTTTGATACGCTAAATTGCATAGCATTCCGCTATTTTTAAATAAAGCAACTCTAAGATAAACCTCCTATTATAGTAATTTTTCTTTGTTGACTAATTCCATAATAGTTTTTAAAATTAGGTTTGAGTGTGCTTAACGTTAAGGTTAAGAAGCACAGGGCTTCTCTTCAAGACGGTTCAACGCAATTGAGCACTACCGTCACAAAGATTGGGCTGATCAAAGCTTATTACAGCTTACTTCACAAAGCGCCCTGCAGTCTATAGCAGACCGCTGAGTCCGATGAATTTTACATGGACGCTTGTGTATTGATGTCCGGAGTCGATGCCAAATTGGTTGCACACTTGGCTGATGAGCAGACGGCAGCGGGCTCGAGTTTCATCAGGGTCCGTCTCTGACAGTATCCATGGGTGCTTAAACAAATGTTATCTTGAAAGCTGTCAAAATGTAGGTGCATCATATGCTAATTTTCAAAATAGGTGGGGGAGGAGGATCGCGACACTGCAAATATGCAGATCTAATGAATACCGTGCATATTAAAGAACAATTAAAATCGAGAATGTGCCATGCTTCCCACCCATCGGCACGAGGAAGATGGGCATGATCTATACGCCCCTCCCTCAATCCGCCCCTCGTTTTCTGGCCAGAGCAATTGTCTGCAAAAAGCAATTTCGGTTTTTCTTAAAGATATGGGCTAGTGGTAATTTAAGTGCATACATAGGCCCTATGCATGTAGGCCATATAAAAATCTACAATAAGAGTGGAGAACGAAAAGTTGTCTCTGAGCAGGTTCAAGACGAATTCACAAAATTCTCAAAATTTGCCAATAACCTACATATATATAGAGACAACTTTCCCCGGCTATTAGATTTGAAAATTTAAAAAAAGTGAAATTGATCCATCCTAATCTACATGTACTAGGCGGTACTAATTTGAAGGGTATTAGTGGATTAAAGCAGTAATAAGATTCAAGCTAATTTTTTTGGACGGTAGTTGCTCGATTTTCGTTAAGCGGTCTTGAAGAAAGGCCTTAATTGTGCTTCTGAACCTTGACGTTATACACACTCAAACCTTACTACATACAATCTCTGTAAACAAATGAATTCCGATGAGTCGAACGTTGTTAAACTTAAACTGAACGATAACAATTTAACGTAAACATTTAAAGAATCTGTAGGCCTATATTCGGCTGATTTGTTTAAATCGACCTTCATATTCACAAATTTAAATTATACAATTACTGCTCTCTCTCTCTCTCTCTCTCCCTCTCTCTCTCTTTCTCTCTCTCAGTGTACTGCCCAATGGAAGATCCATACCACATAGGCTACCGTTCTTTAATACTTAAAGCATTTTGAATTATTGACTATGAAAATTCAGTGTCATAGAAACTTGACTTATCTATGTCTCCGTGGCACAGTTTTTAGAACGTCAGTATTTTGCGTCTAAGATCTGGGTTCGATTTTTGGCAGCGTCAATCTGAGAATAAATTTCGGATGTGCTACGGATCAACTAAATCCGATTTTTAATCGATTAATTAGAAGAAATTAATACGAGTAGGTGACTGCTACAGGTGATTACTAAGTCTTAAATAAGTACATGCCTGACGTACGATTCCATCGTATCTGTGACGAATGGCGATCTCACCGTCAGATATATGAAATTGTCACCTATGTGCAGTATCGCTTAGTTGGAGATGAACTCCCGTGTCAACACGCTTCTATTCTGAGATTGGACAAACACTTCATCGTTAATTTGAATTTGCCCATTAGACAAATAAAGAAGACGTTCTGTATTTTCTTAGTCTAAAGATTCGAGGAAAGTCTGCATATTTCTGTCGATGTGGATTGTGCCTGTCTGTGTAGAGTCAATCAATCAATCAATCAATCAATCAGCAGCTATATATTGCTCTTAACTTGATTCTCAGAAGCGCTTTTGAACAGTGAAGGATAGAGTAGCTTAGCCTGCCGCATGCCACAACCGATGTAACAGGATCTCTGCTTATCTGGAATTTAAGCGACCAAATGGTCAAATACACAGAAGTCACGGCGAGAGAACTCAGCCTTTCATTGCGGCACTTGCGTTAGTCGCCTCTTACGACACATTGTCAATGTCAACAAATGATAAACTGGTCATAGAGCTAAATCAGGGACATCTATTTTAATGAAACACTTATACAATACGCCACAACAATACCATTATACAACAATGAGTATTTAACGTCCGATTCCTCACTTGAAGGCTATGTACAGGGACGTCTCAAGCAGACTATGCAACTGCAAGCAGTTTTATACAGTAGGGGTATAGTTCTACAATACAATATAATTATAGAATACAATACAATAAAAGGTGCCCGTTTTATCCACAATAATACAAGAAAATTTAAGAAATGTGCAATCCGTTGGACAGAATACAATTATTGGATGTGTCATAACAGACCGAATTAATATTTCTCCTAAATCGATAACAAAAACACAATTAAAATAATATTGATGAGCGGAGTTGGCCTTTGTGACTGAAAGCCTATACTATAGCCTTGTAAGCTTAATCTTAGGCTACTCGTTCCGTCAAGCGATAGGCCGTGACAAGTCTGTAGATGTGTAGAATAGTGATTCATGTGTTATCTACTGTCAAAGTAGGCCTATTCATGTGTTATCTACTTATCTAGGCCTACTATATTCATGTGTTATCTACTTATCTAGGCCTACTATATTCATGTGTTATCTACTTATTTAGGCCTACTATATTCATGTGTTATCTCATTCATGTGTTATCTACGGTGAGAGATACATTGAGTGCTGCTATATTGATATTATTTCCAATTGAATTATTTACTCGTCCAGGCCTATATTATGAGAGCAGTACTTAGTAGGCTTGGCCTGTCCACTTACTTTGTTCATAATTTATGTTGCTAGGATTGTTGTGTTATTCCATTGATGCACTATAAACATAAGTAGTAAGATTTAGTTTCGCGGCCTAAAGGCTACATCAGTGACGGGTGAGCCATGGAATTCGAAGTGTGAATCTATGGAATCCGACTCGGACACTCATCCGATGTGTATGCCTATTGTGTTATTGGTTCAGCAAACTAGCACACCATGCATATATAATTATGGACTAGAATAGAGGCTTAGGCCTAATAAAAATTGTATTTTTGTGTATTGTATTGTATTATACGATAAATTACTCTGTTACATCCCTGCCATGCATGATTGGTGATGCTGCTGATGAAGAAGCGCCCACTCATCCTCTGTCGTATCCTATCCTTAAGTTGCCCGAGATTCAGTCCTGTTAACAGTTGCCTCCAATACATTTTCCTCATTCTAGCGACTAGAACTCAAACAAAGGTTGATCACAATCAAGGCTGACAAGCTTAGGTTTTTAACTTTTAGTTTTTTTAGGTTTTTTAAGGTTTTAAAAAAACATTTTTTCTAGAAATAGTTAGGTTTAAAGGTTTTTATGTGTTTAGGGTTTTTAGTTTTAACAACTGAAAACAACTAGATTTTATTTTAAAAACTTAATTTAATTAAGTAATCTTTTCTTTACCTCTTTCGGTTCTCCTCTCCCCCCCCCCCCTCTTCTCTATCTATCTCTCCCTCTCTCTCTCTCTCTCTCTCTTCTCCGTCTCCCCCTCTCGCTCTGTGCTCTGCCTATCGGCAGGTCCATGGCTTATATATAATTGTACAGATTGTATGATATAATTTCTTTGATATAATGTTGTTTTCAGAGGTGGCTCTTCTTATCCTTTCTCAGTGACAGCGATAGCTGGCTTCTACAAAGCAAGTGCAGTTTTTATTGGTCTATGCTCAAGCTTTTGGAAATAAACATAGACCTATATAGATCTTTAATCGCCGAAATAGACATAGAGCATAAAGCAATTACAAAGCTCACAGTGCACATAGATGGAAATAAGTGAGAGTGCCTATGGCCACTAACGATTTTACCTAGATTAAATTATGTAGGCCTATATTAAACTTCTAACATAATATTTAGAAGATTGATATGATCAATAATCCTTCTCAACTTTACTCTCGTGCTCATGGGTAGATTCATCTTCTAGTAGTTCGGGGCATGGCCCCTTCAGTTCGACGGGGTGAGGCATGCTCGACCCCCTAAATCCACAACTTATACAGAAAACATTAAAAACCATAAAAAACCTAAAAACCTAAAAAACCTAAAATTATTGATTTAGGTTATTATGTTTTTTCCAGCCCTGATCATAAATAGCCTATGATTCTATAATGAGCATTATCTCTGTCTAGTGCACTGCCAAATGGCAGGTCCAAGATACACATTCTGAAACACAGCCTGCTATCACGCTTACTAATTTTTCTTTGGAATATATTTTCTGACTTCCGAGGTGGTTTCCCGTTGCCTTCCCTAGTATGAAATACCTGCGTTAGTCGGCTTTTACGAAACATGTGCAGTTTTCAGTCTTTCTATTCTTAAGTTTCCTGGATCCCGGATCCAACACGGGACAATGCTATAGCGATTGGAATAATGGCGTTCCTGTAATTTATATTTTCTAATGTTTGCGGTATTGGAGATCAACACGGCGGTGAAAAATGATCCCGAATACGACTCGAAATGTCAAAATAAAAACCTGCCACGCCCCGAACCAGTTCTAGTCTCACCGTGTCACCGAGGTGTCATTTCGGTGTCAGGGGCTTCTACGCCTATAAGCTTACATGAGGAATCCAACGGATTCCTCCAGGACCTTGGGAGGATTTTTTTAGTATCTTTTTAGTACCTTGGGGGGATTTTTTCAGATTCTTGGGGGGATTTTCCCGGAACCTTGGAAGAACATGATATAAGTGACGATGAAAAAAAAATTTGCAGGCTTAGCTAGCACCATTTTTTCACATTTCACTGAAACACACATATGGGTCTATGCCATAATAATCGTGAATATATAGTGAGCATTTATTGTTCACGATATATAAATATCGTGAAAAATAAATGCTTTTCTCCTCATCAAAACTCATGAGAGGTCAGAGTAAAACCCTTCGGCACCCCCACCTCTACTAGAAATCCCCCCCCGCTAAAATAGACATAGCCTTAACCCCGGGCCCGTATGTTTTACTCTAACGGGGGGATTTCAGATTCCACCACCTTGGGGGGGGGGGAGGATTGAAGCCCCTGTTCGGTGTCACCGCGTTGACACCTCGGTGACACCGCGTTTTACCAGGGTGACACCAATCACGATCCACTAGGTTCACAGTCTAGAATGCAGTCGAGAGATTTGAAGGTTTCAAAAAATTTTGTAATAATTAATATATTCAATATAAGTATATATAAGTTTTGTTCGTAGGTTGTGTTAAATCTAAATCATGGAGAAGATTATTCGATTTTCATAAAATGAAGTTAAATAATATTATAGTTCGGGAAAACTGGGTATTCTATCACCACGACTTCATCACCGCCCCGCTGTGTCACATTCAGCAACTAAACCATCCCCTCGGTGCAGGTGGGGGAAGTATTCTTTACCGCCGTCACCGCGATGACACCGTGTTGCACCGCGGTGACACCGCATTGCATCGCGGTGCGGCGCACCGTGTTGATATTTACTCAGTAAGTTATAGTTTCATGAAACAGACCTTAGATTTAGGCTTATGTCGCAGCATTGGGTGTTTAAACGAGCTAGTCTAAACCTGGAATTTCATAAGTCTTGAGTAACTAGTTCTGTTTCACAGAATTGCGACACATTAAGTGGTCAATTGACACTAGGCCTGCATGTAGACATTGGCCTTGATAGATAACGATTATCACATCGGCATAGTTATACTTTGCATGGTATATTGGCATGATATTGAACTTGAGTATATACAAAAGTATATACATGTGTAACTGAGACTGTCAAGCTAGATTGTATATTAAACTAATTCTATAACAAGAGCAAGAGTGTGAGCTTATGTGCTAAGTGCTCTATATGACAGTTTTATAATAATATTCTTTATATCAATCTAGCATAATTATATTACAGTAAGTTACTTTATCATGCTGGTATGTAGTCTATATTCGAGTATTCGGGTTGCTTTATCGTTGTTTCCAACGGGCTAGTCTTTTTTGATAACAGGATGTAGAGTTTTTGGAACTTTTCTTTCTTAGCACTTGTTTTTCTTTGCGGTATCCTCTACAGTAACTGATCTAACAATACTATTTAACGTCTGGTTCGTCATCCGAAGGTGATATCAGTGACAAACGACATAAAATGACACATAGGCGTAGCTGAGACTAACGAGATAGAACTACACACGTAGCTAGCACATGCCTGACAGCATCCTTGGATGAGAGTGCAGACTGAAAATCAGATTGATGTTAATTATATTGAAAGTGGTTTAACAATTTGTCATGGAGAGATGACAATTTTCTTACAGAACCGGACGTCAAATCCTCATTGATTGGTACGATTTGTATTCCTATTTAACTAATGCTATTTAATAAGCCATAATATTAACAAATCAAATTCTACGTTTCTCTAATTTATCCTCTCTGACTTAGATTCCAATGATAAATCTGGTTCTAACCTGTGGTGCCATATGCAAAACCTGTAGTTAAAATGCATAAGCCTACCTAGATAACGGTATGAGTGTGTTTAACGACAAGATCAGAAGCAAAAGGTGTCTTGAATAATACCGACTGGCCTAACTGGAGCTGATATAATAACTGGACCTAATAAGTAAAGAGAGGTGAGTGCGTTTAACGTCAAGGTTCGGAAGCACAAGGGCTCCTTTTAAGACGGCTCAACATTATCAAGCTACCGTTTCAAAATTACCTCAAGCTTATTATATCTTTTATCACACAAAGTACATCGCAGTTAATACTGTTTATTACAGAACACTGTGTGGGAATTCTTTTAATTTTAGCAAAGCGAGAAGAAACGTAAATTACTAATTAAATAGCTACTTTATCATTGATATAGAATATAAATTTGTCTTTAAAAAGTATTTTAACATGGCCACTATGACCATGAATTCACTGGAGAAGATTCCACAAGTTTTACGGAATGAATCAGCAGAACCATGTGAGAAAGAGACTGAGAGAGATTTGAAAGCGTCGAATCGTATTCGACTGATAAAAACACTTATTCTACTTATTGCCATGATATTTCTAGTAGGTATACTATAACTTTTACATTTCTATTTTACTGCAAAAGTGTATAAGGAGCCGTCCATAAAAGGGAGGAGGGGGGGGGATTGGGCAATGGGGGGTAAGAGCCGTGCGGGCG
>JAQFZF010005271.1:0-10037 GCA_034695365.1 Enchytraeus norvegicus
GAGATACTCCTGCAAAGCAATACTCTCAATATCTTGCATCGTATAGTGGCGCTCGAAACATACATTTGACCACTTTATATTATGACACCCCTTGCTATTAGTGCAATGAATAGACACGATAAGTTTCTAAAGACTGGAAAAGATGGATTTATATCATAGGATTATGCGATTTAGAAAAAGGTGTTATAAGATCTAACAAAGCTCTAATACCACAAAATCTTCTACATAGCCCGATTATAACTTAGAAGTCAGAATTCGTCGACTAAAAATGTTGCAAATATAGAGCTCAAGTCAAACTACCTATCACGCTCCATTATAACTTCTGAATCGGTTACTAGAACTTGTCTGTTGATCGAATGTAATGGCAGCAGCTGCAGCTAGAGTTCACTTCCAGCCAACACCCCCTGGTTGCCACCCCGAACCCATTGATGACGACCCCTGTCTCAAGGATCGTCACTGGTATGCCTTCCTCTGCTCCAGCCTCATCACCTTCTTCACTGGATTACTCCTGGTCCTGCTGGCAAGGATCTTCTCCTGGCTGTTCTGCGATGGGCCGGGCAGGGGAGGGTCGACCCAGAATTTGGCCCAGGCCCCAGGTCAGGGCAAGGCCTCGAGCGATCAGACCACTGCCCTGGACTCTCAGATAGGTTGGGCCACAGAGGCCAAGGATTGGGCAGGGGAGCTGATCTCTGGGCAAACTACAACGGGGCGAATATTGGTATGTATTGTTTACTTTTGGGTTATTTATTTTTTACTTTTTTATTAGACACCAAAAACGTTAGACAATCCTGTGAGAATCACTGTTTATACAGTATATAGGTATACAATAATAATAAAAAGTTTACAAACAGCAACTCTTGGCGACTATATAACAATGAACAAAAATCACTAGGTAAGAAAAGTGAAGTGATTAAAATTTAAACTAGGCTTCCATTTATGTTACATTTATGTGTAAATTTGGCTAATATACGAGCTCGTCTTGTATCTGTGGCCTAGTTAAATGCGTCTGATTTTGTATTTATTATTGAGTGTTGAATAATTCTCCTTATGAAATTTAACCCAGTTAATGTTTAATATATCATTGGACTGTCGTCTAACTTCGTAAATCTATTGATATAATAATTATTCGTAATGTTACTATGCAGTGATGAAAGCCATATAATATTTTATTGGTATTAATCAGGGCCGAGACGAAGAGCATGAATATTATATGTCTTGACACCGCTTGACTTGCTGTTAACTTCGTGTTCTATCTTCTGCATCAGATTAGACCTGGGATGTTAAACTGCTTGGATGGATCGCCACCTTACATTTTATGCGCACCGCTTTAAGAAACGCTTGATACTAAAGGAAATTAATCACCTAAGCACCCTTGGACTGGTGTGCAATCAGTGTCAGTAAGCTATGACTGTGTATCTGCGCTAGGTACATTTGTTAAAGATCTTCTTTTAATTTCACACAATGCCAATCGCACGTGTTTCATGGTTTCATTTCTTTGTTTCTTTGTTTCTGTTTCTTGGTATTTTTTGTAGTTTGCCGTCCCACTGGGTAATTGTACCGTTTGCGTAAAGAGCGTACCATGCAGCAAGCGTAGGTACACGATTACCAGATTGTATTGTACATTGTACAGTATATACTAGAGATGGGAAAGAACCCGAACCGAATCTTAAAGAACCGAACCCGAACCCTACTTTTTGAAGAACCCGAACAGAAACGAACCCAAACTTTGAAGGTAAACAAAAAACCCGAACAAGAACCGAACCCACCTTGCAAAGAACCCGAACCCGAACTAGAACCCAAAGTTTTGGGTTTTTTCCCATCTCTAGTATATACATCAAGCGTACGATTAATTAAGGAAGAGTCAAACTAAAATAAAACTACGTTAACATGTGCGACATGTCATGATTAATTATGTGATAAAATTAAAATAAACTATCATATTACTTAAAATATTATGTAAAGTATCTTAACGGTTGACCGAAGGCTATTCTTCTCCCCCCCCCCCCAACGAAGCGTGTATCGGGGGAGGGGGGTCCCTCCAAAAGAAGTAATTGAAAAGTTTTGTGACACGTTCTGTAGGTAGACATAATTGAAGGCATTCATACTAACAATAGATGATAAAAAATATATAATAAAAGTTCCAGTTATTCATTGCTCCAATGCAGCGACCTTTAGTAAGCTGAAGCTTGGAGAGAACAGGTCCTCAGTGACTCGTAAACAATGGTTGAAGATACATCGTCACTATACACACATCTACCGTTATATGGGAGAAAAGATTTAGGCTACAGAGAGAGAGAGAGAGAGAGAGAGAGAGAGAGAGAGAGAGAGAGAGAGAGAGAGAGAGAGAGAGAGAGAAAGAGAGTGCACGGATTAATTTAATAATTTGATGATAATTAAATTATGAAATGATAGTTGAACACATAGAAGACATACATGTATGAGTCGACAGGGCAGACAATACAGTCAAAAATACGAAAAGCAGCCCCATGCATTATTAGAACATAAGATATGGGTATTAAAGCCAACATAAATATGTTGATATAAAAACATATTATGGTCAGAAATAATAAGAGAAGTTAAATCTTGACTAAAAATAACAAAAAGAACTATTCATCAATTTTATAGGAAAAATGTAATTTGCAAAAATGCTCCTAGGAGAGCTCTGTTTATAACAGCATCGATAGAGAAGCGGCTCCGGCTTAAAAGAGAGAGAGAGAGAGAGAACTATGTTTATTTCAAAAATAACAACAACATACAATGACATACATTAGGCCGTCAGAAAAAGCACACTGCACCTTATCTAGCTGACCTCCTAGCAATCATTCTAATGAGAAGAAAAAAATAAACACGTTATTAAAACGAAGCAAAGAAACATACTACCAAGAAAGTACCAATTAATGACTACATTCATGAAATATCATTCAAAATTCAAGTCTTAAACAAAATTAAAATTGTAGACCTATCGTGATTTTGGGAGCGGCAGGCAACAGATTTTGTGGGGGGGGGGGGGGGGCGGCACCTCGACCCCGGTCTCGTACCGCCACTGCTAGGGCACGAGGCATCGCGTGGTAATTGCTTTGACTTAGACCTGGCCGATAGCGTTAAAGGTTAAAAGTATATCTTAAAGATTCATGGTTGCCTTGAAGGAAAACTACATGATGAATGTAGACGTTGTGATGAGACAGCAGTTAGAAGAGCTAGGCGTGAAAAAGTCTGTCCTATTGAGGACGTAGGAAAACGTAAAGGTCTAAAAATAAAGCTCAACCAGTGGCGAAGTTGGTTAAGAGTCCGGATTGGGTTTCATAGGTTCTCGTTTTGAATCTCAGAACTCATCCGCCACTGATGTATAGTTAGTCTGTAATGAATTTAGTAATGTCTAATTTAGCAATTTGCTACCTATAGGTCCTGTACTTTTTATAGAGTCACACCACTTAGGCCTGTCTCATATGTTGTGACTTTGAAAGTATGTAGCCTAACTTTGATTAAACTAAATATTAAATATTAATTAAATATTAATTATTCTTTAATAGTTTAAGTAAATTTAAAGTATTGTGTTGACAAAGAGGAGGCACGTTATAGGCCTACTGTGGTAAATGCAAATTGCTTAAATTGTTAAACAGTTGTAACATGTTTTAATTAATTGTATTACATGTACATATATTAGTTCCTACAATTAGGCCCTACATGTACATATATTAGTCAGAAAGATGTAGAGAATACACTTAATGAACATCCTTCACCGATTTCTTATTTAATTATAATTCTTATTAGGCCTATCATTAGCGATATTCATGTAAACAATTGAGTTTAAATTAGAAAAATTTAAGATTTCAATGCCACTACAGGATGATGCTGCATCTTAGCTGCTTGGGTCACCTTTTACACATAGGCTTACATAATCGTGGCAGCTAATTGAGGAGACAGGGATAGGACCTGTTGTAGGAATGAATCATTCTAAGAGTAATGAGGTCATCTTTAGAAGAGTGAAAATTTGCTCGTTCTATAGCATGAGTAAATTTTGAAAAATAGGTATTTTCTTAAAGGTTGTGGTCCTATAATTGCTATGTAAATATGTAGGACTGTGAACTGATTGAAAAGACTAGAGGCGTGTGTTTGGAAATTTTGGACCCGCCCTCTGGCAGTGCCCTGGATAGATGTGCCTAATGCATTTATTTAGATATCTTATTTTATAAGACTTTAGTAGGCCTATCTCTTTAAGTTCGGTGTAAGATTTCCGTTTTAGATCAAATTCTTGCAGCTGTTTTTCTCTTCTTCCCCCGATGCTGCTTGACCAGCGTAGCTGTCATTAATCCTGCAGTTGTTTATGACCTGTTTGCTTGTGTGCACAACCTGCTAAGCAGCTACATTCTTGAAAATTGTGTTGTTGTTACATGTATAATTGCATATAGTGGCCTACCAAAAGGCTGTATAATTTATGTGTATTCAATAATAATTGTAATTGCATTATTCTACCATGGTAGCATGGTTAATATAGTTATAAATTGTATTATTCTGCCATGCCAAATATAGTAGCACGACTAATATGGGCTTAAATATGATTTAATATGGCTTAATATATTTATAAATAGAAATAGTCATATGTATATGTACTGAACATTATAGGCGTGATATTGATGCTCTTATTGGGCATATGTTAGTGCCATTGGGCCTTTATGTCCATTTTCAAGTTGAACTGTACGTCTGCATTGATATTCATGGCTTGAAACGAAATTTAAAAAAGGAAACCCTGTAAACACGTGCGGTTGACATGTGTAGAAATAAAAGAAGATAATTAATCGAATCAAATAATATACCATAGTGTGTGATTTGGAACCTTCGGTATGCCGGGTGTTTGCATATTGTCATAATCTTAATTGTACATTCTTCTTACATATTTGTTATGTTATGGAGAGGACTAAAGTTATAATTTCATCAATTTTTAAGAAAGCTTATGTGCAACATTTCCCACACAGCTCAAACTGCAACTTACATTACAATACAATGAGGATTTAACGTCCGGTTCCTCACCCGAAGGCGATGTGAGGGACGTCCCCAATGCAAATGTAAATGAAATATTATGTAAATTTACACCAAGTAAATTTAAGTCTACAATGAAAACATGAAGCCAACATAAAGATTACCGTCACAGATTTTAAAATACATTTCTATCCTTCTACTAAACTCAAGCATATAAAATATGATATTGTCTCTGATATCGTCGTCAGATGTTGAACCGGGCGCTTAACCGTTATTTGATTTGATTTTGGTTGTGAGCCAAATTTAGCATGCTACTTGACGATAGAAAGTTCAAATAGATGAGACAGTTTGGAAAAATCTAGGACAATATTCGCGAATTGCTTGCATTGACTTTTGTACTTGTTATTGGCTGTAGAACTAGAACTGAAAGCCTGCCATGATTGAGCGACACGCTACACTTTTATGATTTCTTTGTTTTCCTCTTCAAGAGCCATTCACCAGTATTCCTCGCACCTAAAGCTCTGAATCGTGCTTGAAGCCATACACAAGGAAAGTTGACGAAAAATCAATTTGAAAGGTTTCCAGATTTTAATCGTTAATTTTATCAATGAATCACAGTGAATACGATGAGGATTTAATGTCTAGATCCTCACCTGAACTTCGTGAAGAATTTAAAATTTATAAATAGTATTTGCCGATTATCAAATGGACTTGTGTAAAAATTTGGAAATCTAACAAAGTCTACCAAAAATGAGAGAGTAAGAGATTATTTTGCATCTAAAACCAATTTTCTCCTTTTAGTAGTCTATATATGAAAAGTTGATAGAGATGCTTGACCTGGTAGCACATTATCTAGTTAACCATAGACGGTATGCTTGCTATTGAGCGAGATTGTAGACTGTGGAATTCATTCATTGGACCTGCCATCTGGCAGAGCGCTAGATAGATTGTGTACTAGGAATTTTGTACTAGGAATGAGTGTGAATTATAGACGTGTATGTTTTCACACTATGTATTAACACTGAACACATACACATCTGTAGCATGCCTTGGTTCAGTTTGTATGCCATATATAATGAAGAAACTAATTTTAAGAGGTGGGTCTCCGTTGCCTTCCTTATTTACATATACATACGAATTATCTAGTCAATAGAGTTTAAACGACTGCTAGATATTGATAGTTCGTTATAACTCGCAACTTTTGACCGAAGCATATTTCAGTATTTTATATATATAGGGGCCTAAGTGTATGTATTCATACTCATATCTACAGTTATACCTTCGGGTGCATGCGGAAATATAATGTACAACTGAACATGCTGAACATGATGCACAATATCATTTTTACACTGTTATAACATGCAGGCCTATCAAATGAATAATGTGTGATTTGTATTTTCGATACGTACAGTAATTGTAAGCCTGTAAGCTTACTCTCACGGGTGCATAATTAATGTAACAGGAACTCACCTACGGACTTTACATTATGATGATCTGCTAATTAAAGCTAGTCCAATATAGCCGGAAGTTAACTTGACTCAGATGCACATACTTTAGGTGCAAACATTATAAAAAAATATGGAGGAAGACAACAAGAAATCACCTGAGGGACACATTTTCTTCATCGCTGATTAATATTTACAGTTTTCCTAATGATAATTTTTTAAATCTTATGTTTACAAATTTAAAACAGACTTTTTATTATTTGTATAACGTGAACAATGAATAATTATTACACTTGGCATATTTTCTGTTTCAGGTTGTTCTAGTTTTTCTACTCAGCATTGCTTCACTAATCATCTATTTCGTTGACACGTCTGTGTAAGTATAAAATTAATATTTATTTTGTTTTAAGCAGATATTATAATAAGAGTTAAGGTTTAACGTCCATTGCCTCTTCCAAGGATGATGTCAGGGACTTCATAAAGTCAATATATTATGAATTTGTGATACTAAACTGGTTTAAACGGGTGACTACAAGTTTAAACGGGTGACTACAAGTTTAAATTAGTGACTACAAGTTGAAAATGACTTTCTATACCAGTATAATAGTTAAGTTAATTTAAGTTAAACAACAATTTGCTAATCATCATTTCTTCATTTCCACTTTATGTAGCAGGCTTAAAACACATTCTTTCCACCATAAAGTCAAAATTATTTGATATCCCTTAATTTAAATTTATGAAAAATCGTGGAAGTCGTGCAACAATGCAAACTCCATTAACAAAATATGCCTAATCATACCATTAGGATTCAGGTGCTCAAGGATAGTCTGTTTAATCTCTTCATAAATTATTGTTTTTGTCTGAGTATAAAGAACTATTCACATTATTCATGTGTCGCGTATCATCAATGTGAAAGAAAATCACGTGACGCAACTGTCGGCAGAGGGCCAATAAAACACTTCAGTACAATCCGGGATAAGTCCGGAAGGTAGGTTCCGGCAGGGGATGACCTCCCCTTCTCCTGGATTTATCTTCCTTGTTAAATCCCCTTAGTCCACTGTCACGTATCCAGGATGTCCCGTAGGCTGGAATCAGTCGCAGCAGTGAGAGAAAGAGAAAGCTGGAGAAGATTTACGACCCTGGTAAAAAATTTAAAAAAGTTATAAAAGGAGGATGAATAAAAGAAACTGAATACATTCGGAATTATAAATTCGTTTCAGTTAAGGTTATAGATTTTCTTTGAAAAGATAGAGATACGGTAGTTAAGTTTGAATATATAGCTAGATTATTTTATGATTCACGATTCATTCAATTTTGATGAATCGTTTCTTAATAAAAATCCTCGGGTCTGTTTACATATAGGGTGTAAAAAATTGGACAATCAAATATTGAGAACTATTTAATTAAAAGCAACAAATGAAAAATTAGCCGAATAAAACTAACTATGGAATGATTGTTGGTTCTGAGACTATATTGTTATATCAACTTCAAACGACGAATTTCTACTTTCTATGGCTATTCTACGAAAATACCCGCAAGCGTAATTAAACTAACGACGCATGCATGCTTTATAACTTTTTCGAGTCGAAAACTGACGTTGCAGGATATTTTATTCTACAATTATTTTTTGCTTCGCTTGACTCTATACATACCAGTGGTTCATGGAAGTCCGTAAATATCCAGCTGCATCAGGAATCATCCGAATCAGTCTTTTACTCCGAGCAGCACGGTGAACTTTCCTTCACAGAATTAGAACGAAAACTATAATATTTCATTGCTAAAATTGTAAAACGATAATAATAATTTTCCCTCAAAATCACAACTTTAATGGAAATTTAAGAAGGCTATAGTTACTGAGGTACAAGAATTTAAACGACTTTGGCGCTCTTAGCAACAAAATAAATTCTCTTGATTTTTACTCAGTTGTACGCATTTTGAAATTACTTTTTAGCAGTAAAAATGCAGTCAAACGGATAAATTCCAACTTATTAAACTCAAAATATTGCATATACGCGTTAGAATTGAAACCGAATTCTAACTAATTTTCGCGAACTAGAATTGAGCTAACCTAAACATTGCTGCACGTGGACTGAAACTAAAACTAAAATAGATATTAGTACCTGTCATAACTAACTAATTAACTAAAGCCGAATTTAACGTCAGTTTCATCTTTCGAGAGGGATATCAGGGACGGGCGACCCTCGGATTCGGACCCCTCATACTGAATCGCAGTCGGAAACCTAACTGAATAGAACTGACACTGATTTTTTCCTGAACTAAACTATGACAGCAACGATGTTCACTTCATATCCTTATCTGCCCATCCTGAACGCCCTGGCAATACTTCATAGCTCAATCATTCCAGGGCATGAAGCCCATCACATGAGTCGGAAATTAGTTTTATAAAATCTCGAGCTAAGAATTATTGCTTACCAAAGTTCAGCAATCTATTGATCCAGTAGGGACTGTGAAAGAGACGGAGAGACTGCTTAAGATGTTTGATAGCTGGATAGCTACTGGATGATTATTATTTCACGCTGAATTCTCTCTCTCTCTCTGTCTCTCTCTCTCTCTCTCTCTCTCTCTCTCAGTGGTACTGCCTAATGGCAGATCCATGGCATATAACGTTTCCATATCTCTCTATTCTCAGTTTCATATCCACATACGATCCTGTCATCCCTTCATCCAACAGTAACTGAGATTTAATTAAGTTATTTAACATAATCGTCCTATTCTTGGTCTTCCTCTGACTTTCTTTACTTCCATTCTTCCCTCTATTACTTCCTTCAACAAACGTTATAATATATTATATTATTTGATATTATTTTATTATCTTATACAACGCTATATTATATTAACATTGGTATTGCATGCAGAATCAAAAATGGGTACAGCCAATTTCTAAGCAACTAATTTTATCAGAAACACAGATAAAGGAATTGTACACATTCAATCGATAGTAATAGTGATATTGATTCGTCAAGGAAAAGGCTGCATAGTGCACACTGCGCAATGCACAAGTCTGTTATTACGAGGTATATTTTGAATGGTTAGCTTGTCATGTGTCAATTGCTTTTGAAGCTTCTTTTATACGTGTGTGTTCTAGAAGTCCACTGTCAAATGAAAGCAGCCTAATAATTTTTACGAATGCTGTCATGACTGGATTCCTCTATAACATTTTATTGATGGAATAAAACAAAATTGGCCATAACCGCATCTCTAAAAGTGACAACTATATTTTATTTTGTTCATGTGACAAATGAGGAATAATTGAAGGAAGGGAAAAGCTTGAGCAGGAGAGGATTTCTATAGACCAATCATGATGAAGCCGGGACTAGGAAGGCTTTACGAAATCAATAAACTTGTTATTCGTGACTCGAAATTTGATTTCGCTGTCTCTGCAAGGCGTAGCGGTATGCTTCTTCGGGCAATATGGGTCCCAGTGTGGAATCCGCCAGACTTCTCAGTCAATAACGTCACTTTATTCCCTCTGGAATTATACTGAAAAGTCGAAATTAAAGCGTGAAATATCCATATGTCAACGCGCTTCTGTTTTTGACATCTTACTACCTCCAGTTTTTGTTTCTGCAAAATAGATAGTGTACTATAGAAGTT
>JAQFZF010005272.1:0-10036 GCA_034695365.1 Enchytraeus norvegicus
AATGTATGGTCAGTCTATACATGCCAATGTATGGTCAGTCTATACATGCCAATGTATGGTCAGTCTATACATGCCAATGTATGGTCAGTCTATACATGCCAACATGCGTACATTACATAGGCATATATTAAAGGTCATACATAATTATCTACCTAGCCAGTTTCCTGTCAGACGGCATATCCAAAACACTAATTCATACACATACTCTGCATTCTCGTTCATTAATGAGTACACCATTGATCATCCCAACAAATCGATCCCTGTATCCACAAAGGTTTTGCCTTGCCCACGTAAAGTGATGCCTTAGTTCCAGCAAAATTATGCCTTCTCACGTGGTTTTTCATTGCCTTCCACAGTAAATTCGTTTGTCGATTTCTAAAAACAAATGCAGCCTTCGATTGATCTATTATTTTACGTTCCGGATCCAATACGGGCAGGTCTACGTGTATAAGTATAGGCATACATGAGTATAATTGATTCTGTGGCTAGCCTACATGTACTAGTGCCAATTAAAGACGATTTACTAGAGAACTATTAATATAAGGTTACACACACTCAATATCATTGAGAAAGGTTGCAGCTGAAAAAAACTCAGCGCTCGTTCATGAGGATTTGCAATTCCCAGGACTCTAAGGACTCTTGAACCTTTCCTGTTTTTTTCCTCACTATGTTGGGCGCATCCGTAATGCTCTACGGAGGTTTGATAGCTGGTTAGGCGGATAGACGAGGTTTCCTGCGGTCAGGTCCACAAAGGACGTGACGACCGTCTGATGATGATGAACTCCACACTGTAACGTTGCTAATATTCTTCACGCTCTGAGTGCTGCAGTCAGTGAATGCAGATTAGCCGTGTAGCTTATTTAGATTCAATGCGTGGTGCAAGCAGCTTTCCTAGAAGGATGGACTTAATAAATATTCATGATTCATAACTGATGGTTTGTGGTGTCACCTCGTTCAGTTTAACAGCTTTCAGCATTAAAAGGAACATCAAATATTCATAAGTTGAACTACAGCTAATTATATAAATAAATAAATAAAATAAATAAATAAATATTTTGACTAAAGGCAAATGATAATTGACTATCGTGATTTATATAGCGTAATACCCCTGATATCCAATTTACATATTAGCTGAATTTAAAGTTGATTGCTGGTATCATGGCATTGGGCTGTAGAACAGCTTGCTATAGGCTTGCAACTCAAAGTTTATCTCCAAAACTGGGCATAGAACCCGCGACCTCAAGATTCAGAGGCCGCAGTGCTGCCATTAGACCACGAAGCCTCTCCATTAATAAATTTAATGATCAACAGTATTGCTAATAGGGAGAGGGATTTGTTTTATCTAGAACTCCGTTCTCGGCTACTCTCTGACTGACACACTGACGGCACTGGGCAAATTTATAAATGAATAAACATTGGAAGAATATAAAATTATGAATCTGTCACATAACGAAGAAAGATAATTATGATTTGCTACAGGTGAATACATAAATCGGTTAATGCAATAAGCTGTTATAAGTTTTCATTTGCCGAAAAATGTCATGTTACTACATGTCCTGCCTTCAAATGAATGCGGATGAATAGAATGGTATTTCCTATAAATGTTATTTATGATAAGAAAGGGTGAAATAAGAATGGAAGGCATTAATTTTTCCGGTGAACAAAAAAGAACGAATTATAGTGTGAGACGGTTCTATCAAATTGCAGAGAGTTTCTTTAAAAAATGACTATAGCTTTTTACGCAATTATTCCACCAAAGCTAATTCTTTATCCCGATTGTGCATGTAAGAGCATAACAGACACATAATTATTTGATCTCATAGGCACCATTTAGACTTCAAACTATTTATGTTTTTCAGGCTACAAATCCCCTAAGGACTGAGCCGTTTGATAATGTGATTATCACTATTGGACAACGTTCTTCTGGTGTAAGAAAGGACTGTGCAAATGTCACCATGCCATTGATATTATAAACTTTCCGAGAAACATCCCTAAGTATAGATAAGTCGTTAATCTTTTACGTCTTACAGTTACAAGCTTAATACTTTACGCATCAGGGAATTATTTACACTTTTGAACCTACGAAAGATACGAAAGACGTTGTGAAACTTAGACATGTGATTATGAGTAAATACAGCGATTCTCCTACTAAGCCTCTGGGATACTATTCCTGTACGTAAGGTATAAACAGTCTTTAAGAAATGCTGCGATGCTTAGGTTCAAGAACGTTACAAGTCGTACAACGAACCTCGTTATTTATCAGAAAATCTGATTAGCTGAAAAAATATATATTACCGTTGTAAATTTGGAGAGCTGCACTCCATATCCTCCGATGGAACATATATTTTGTGCTATTAGAAGCAGCTGTATTAAGCACATCGGATGATCGGAACACCTTGCAATTGTTGGTTTACTAAATGTACATACGGTACCTTAGTAAGGTAAAGGTAAAGGTTGTGTGCCATATTCGACACTGATCGTAGTCGCGGAGCTGATCATAATCCTGAGCGATTGCAGCACACAGGCGACATAGTCATTACTCTGACGGTTACGGTCGCCAGGCCCATTCTATACAATCCAATTTGATCAGTGGATCACCGTCAGCAATCTTTAGTAACCTTCGAAATCTTCTGAAATAGTCACCTACTAATTGCTTCCAATTAGTTTTAGTACCGTCGTAATAAAATGGACGCAGTATGAAGGTCGTGCTCTTTCTTATCCCATGATAAAAATAATAACATAATGTCAGAAAAGTGTTTGTAACACATATCGCCTGCAAAAAACGGTTCTCCCATTACGTTTAAAAGGTGTTTAAAATTATAGAGCGATTCTCAAGCGATGCAAGTTACAGCTTTTCAGCCATTCTAGCTATAACAAATGAATTCATGAATTCTTTGCGTGTCTAAGCCATTACAGTCGATGTCAGGTTGCTGCAATTTGCAGAAAATGAGATTCTGCAAAATTTACAGCGAAAGCAGAGAGATGTCCGACGTTATACAAACAACAGCCTGCATATTATATCCCGGCTAAAGATTGGATTTGATGCTGAAATTGCTAATGCATGATTTATTAGATAGCATACACTATGCATTTCTATGTACGGTGTAAATATATTGCCTATTTTCCCCGGTTAGATAGCCGAGTCGGCAGGCTCGGAAGTCAGAATATAATATATTCCAAAGAAAAATGTTACATTTTAGGTCTGGTAAAGGCATAGCAGACTGTGTTTCAGAATACGTACCTTGGACCTGCCATTTGGCAGTGCACTGGAGATAGAGATTGTATCCAAAATCAAATCACTTGACGAGTGGCAAGCAAAATCTGACCACATCATCAACACTGTTGGAAGAGAAGAAGAAAAAGTAGAAGATGTATAAGAATAGTAGAAGAAGAAAAAGAGTTAGCATAAGCAGAAACCCTTCAGATCAAATCCCAATTTCGTCTTCAGATATTGAGAAGTACGTCAAATCCTGACTGATACGTTCGAACACGGACGGAAGTTGAGAGTAAGTGAGATGGAGTGGCGCAATATCGGGTAAATGTTCTCCATCCATCAACTTACGCATTGATCACATGAAAACTAGGGAAGTATCAGGAGAGCAGAAGAAATGTCACTATCCATTTATTTAAAAAATATAGGAGAGAGAAGAATGTATCAGATGAGCAATGTTAAGGATAAAAAAATTAAATCAAAATCAAATAAGGGTTTAAAGTCAGGTTCGTCACCTGACGACGATATCAGGAGGATAGGACGGGGATAGGACTAATGACTTCAAAACGCAGAGTTTGAGATATAGGCTACAATGGCCAGTAAAATAACTAAAATCAAATGACTTGGTTCCTATAATTGTTATAAGTAGGCTTATCTTAGTATTTTCACATGTGATTGATGTAATCGTGGATGGCAATTTTACAATCTACTATGGCATCCAAAGACCTTATAATTATATAGACAAGCTAAAATATATAGCAGCCATTATAAGCAGTGGCAATTGTTTTGTTGGCGTTACCAACTTCAATATTTACAAATCATTGTTTACACACATCACGTGATGTGTGTAAACAATGATCATATTATTGGTATTTACAAATTAATTGTATTTAATTAAATAATTATTTAAATTAATTTTAAATTAATCTATAATAATTCAACATTTATTTTTTATCATATTAATTTTAAAAATCAATTTCATTTATAACCATTAATCGATATGGCACTTATTTACTCAATTTTAGTTACAAATTAAAAAAATAGTTTAAAAAAAATTCAATTCAAATTCAAAATGAACGGTTTATTTGTTTACGTTTCGCATTATGGGCGTGGCAAGCAATGAAAATGCCTTGCTCGTGTTCTTTATTGCTGATTACACAAAATATCAGAAGAGTCAAATCTTGTCCTTTATATCTTTGATGGCATCTAACACAGGCATTTGTTAGATAATTAAACAACGCCGTAAGAAAATTGTCCGAGTGGGTTCGGGAAAATTTTAAAATGATCCCACCGAGAACTGAGCGTGTTCGTAAGAGGCGACTGACGCAGATACGGCAGTGGAAAGTTTATAGCCATGTGGCACTGATTTCTGTGTTATTGACCAATTGGTCTTTCAAATTCCAGACATGCAGAGGTCTACCTGCCACACCAGTTGTGGTGTTTTTCTGCATGGCTACTTGACTTTCCATTGTCCATTAGCGCTACTGTAGCATTTTTGCATAGAGCGGGGCTTAATAAATATACTTATTATTATGCCCATGAAATTTTTTTTTACAGAGAGATCACTAATACAAAATGAGTTTTCCGGGATTCGTGTGAAGGCCGTTGGATATTAAGATACTACATTAATAATATAAAGGGTTACTATAAAGACAGGATATTTTTATATTTAGCTCCATAGCGACGCCAGCAAAATTGTTATAATTATAGTCCTGATATATTCAAAGCACGAAATTATTGTAGGCCCTATTTAATCACGTAATAAGAGCGATTGTCTGAGCACACATGTGGTAAGGACGAAATATATGAGAGAATTATATAATAGAGCTCTAGCACATTTCCGGAACATAAGCACATGTGAACATTTCGAAGTATTAACTGCGTTGGAAAGAGAAATGTACCCAAGCACAATAGCACAATAGCACATGTTAAGTATATATAGTAATCCTATGGAAAGTTAATTAATTTCTTAATTAATTTCGGTTTAAGATGCTGATTAAGAAATCCATGGGCGTGTGGAGTCTGTAATCAAAGTCAGAAGTCACCAAGTCACGGTCGTTTCGATAAAGCATTCACGCAATTCCCATATTCGTAAGAGGTGACTAAAGCATTTAGAATCTCTTTTATGTTATTCGAGTCTGAAAAACTGGGGCTGATATAAGATGACTTCTCAGTACTTGTCCTTACTGTAAGCTTTGGTTCCTAAGAATTTTCGAACCTCTAGCCCTCGCAGTCATCCTTCAACTCACCCCCCCCCCCCCCAACCTTCTGTCCACCCCTACAGTAACTTTGGTCTACATATTGGGTAGGAATAAATTAAGTGCAGCGACATGATTGAGATCGGGGGCTCAAAATAAATGACTATGAGGCTCGGGGTGTTCATAATTAATTGCTTGCTGTAGTCTAGACCAGACGTAACTTAATTAAAACATTTGTTACGCATTAATATCTGGTTTCTCGAGTTGACTTTGAAAAATTGTCAACACCTCGTCTGGCTTGAACACTCTCTATGTGGCCATGTTAATTACACCAAAATTCGACGCTAAATATTCAAAGATGCTAAGCTTTACTTTTAATAATTTTGGTATGTTGAAAACTATAGGATTCACCGATTTACCAAATCGTATGCCAATTATTGAGATCTAATAAAAGTATCTATCTCGCCGCAATATAACTTAGAACTCAGCGTAATAAGAGACTAAATATTAAACATATCCATTCGATTGTCTCGTTTACAGTCATGCCAGTCTCCGTTATCGGCTTTGGATGAGAAAAAGTGACGAAGATTACTCCTAATACATTGCCATACTGACACTGTCACTGAGTGCCACTGTCACTGAGTGCCACTGTTACTGAGTGCCACTGTCACTGAGTGCCAATGTTACTGCCAGTAACAGTGACAGCCATTGTTAAGATTATTTTATAGACCATGCTCGTGATACTGTAATTATTTTAAAAGTCTATTTGGACAAAATCGCTCATATATTTTCTCTGCATTGTAATATGGTCCATATAATATAGAAACTGGAAACCTCAAATATGTATGCACACATTGCACAGTGCACATATTCCAATAATGAATGTAATGTGAGAGAAAGTGTATAATCCAAGCAAAATGCCCAAAAAGAAAAGATAAATACTTTAGACCAAAGAAGCTTGAATTTCGAAAATAGTGCAATCGATCAAAAAATAAAAATAGAATACGAAAATAATGTTGTAATTGATGACAATAATCACATCCATAACCATACACGCTCATTGCAACAATAATTTCAAATTATTTTGGTAAATCTGCTTCATTTTGATGAAAGAGATAAGGTCTATAGCTTATGCAACAATAATTGGTATAGATTTTAGACCAACATGTAGAACAAATGAATGTAATATATATGCAAATTGAACTGCATTATCAAAGCTCCAAATATTGTTATACGAGGAACATACATCTAACGTACATTATGATGTAGGTCCAATGACATGAAATTATTATATTTACGGTAGCCGCAGTTAGAGATTGTAATACATTGATTGGACCATATGCAGGCAATCTACTGAGAACATTTCCTAGACCTCGAGTTTTACTTGCAATGTGGATGCAAATGCTTGCCGAGAAATGAAAGTCATCATAAAACGATTCAGAAAGCTTTGAGCCTACATGAGCAGAGTATATGTATGTTCACGGGGGTTTTTAACAGCGTAAATTTGATATAATTATGAAAAATAATTATGCATTTTCAATAATTCAGAATTGTTTATCATAATCGTAAGCCTAGAGTTGGAACGGCTACTGGCAAGTTCGCTTTTTTCTTCAGGGTTGTACATTTGCGAAAATCACATAATATATTATATATTATGTGTGTGTGTTTGTGAGAGACAGTTGGAGACACTATATCTGATGTATGTGTGTGTGTGTGTGCGTGTGTGAGTGTGTAGGTGTGTGTGTGTGTTTGTGTGAGAGAGAGAGTGAGAGAGAGAGAGAGAGAGAGAGACACTATATATGCGTGCACAATAAACTGAAGTGATGTTGTTTGATTGATTGGAGTGGATACTGGCTCAATTATCTACGGACTAGCTCAATCAAAAGGGTCGACATCGTACCGTCCTCAATATAGGACTTCCTGTATGTCTGATTATCTGTCTGTCTGTCTGTCTGACTCGCTGTCTCTCTGTCTGTCTGACTGGCATCACTCGTTACATCAGCAAAGTATAATCAGAAACATAATTATCGTCATCATCATCATCATCAGTTACGATAATAATTATGATGCGTTATTTTCTATACGTATAGGAGAAACCATGCCAGGCGGCGGAGCCGCTAAAAAACAAGGCGTCAGGCCCTGGATGTCCGGCCCTCCTTCCCCTGTTTCGACGATGGAGGGGTCAGCATCACAGCTGACACGCTAGGCAAACAACAACAACAATGCAATATATTTCCTTCTAGAGTTGCAGATTTCATAAATAGAGAGTGCTCATCCGGTGGAGACTGCATCACATTTTTACTGGACCGGGTATCTGGATTCTGGAAAAATATTATATTATTTTATACTTTATTTGAAATAGCAAAATGTTATATGTGTATAGGATTTAAAGAATATTTTACTTTTATTAATATTAAATAAGTCTCAGAATAATAACCCTAGGATTATATTAAGTCGCTAACTTGAGAATTTATCGTCATCCGGAATTTGTAGTTGACTTCAACTTTAATCCTCAATCTGCAAAAAAATTAACACAAACAAAATATTAAGATATGCTTAAAATGTTAACATTACTTTTTCAAATAGCCTACACACACCAATAATTACTCAATTAAACTTTTGATTTCTAACCCCCCTCCTCCCCCCCCCCCAAACGAAAATTAACAGGTCCTGAATTCTCAGACGGGATACTTTGGCACCACTGTGCTTATCTAAAGGAAGATAACGATCACCATATATTAGCTTTCTCTAACAGGAAGTTTATCTCTTACTCTACATAACATCGAAGATTAATCCAAAAGCATCTACTCAGACTAAACCGTTAGTTAGCAGATGCTCCAATGGTAGATTGATATAACGTTTACATGATGAGTTAATCCATGAGGTAGGCAAACGAGACAATTAAAGTACCTTATCAGAACACCATAAGTAACAACACTATTTTATAGTACATTAACATCCTGTTGACAGATGTATTGCAAACTAGTTCGCTTTTGCTCATAACATACTATAGAAAGAGTAGGTGAGATAGGATTCACGTGGAGAGAGAGAGTGAGAGAGAGGGAGAGAGAGGGACAGACAGACAGAGAAAGAGAGAGAGCGAGAGATAGAGAGAGAGACAGACAGACAGCCAGACAGAGACAGAAAAAGAGACAGAAACAGAGACAGAGGCACAGAGAGAGAGAGAGAGAGAGAGAGACGGAGAGACAGAGACATAGTCAGAGACAGAGTCAGAGATAGAGAGAGAGAGAGAGAGAGTCAGAGATAGAGAGAGACACAGAGACAGAGAGACAGAGAGAGAGAAAAAGAGACAGATAGGCAGAGAGATAGAGACAGAGTCAGAGTCAGCGATAGAGAAAGAGAGAGAGAGAGAGAGAGAAAGGAAGAGTAAGAAGAGAGAACTAAAGCAGTAGAAATGAGGAAGATTTCTGGGACCTTTATCTCATTAAACCTATCGAACATTCAATTCAATTCCTACAGCTTCTCTCAGCTTCTCTCCAATTCACCTCCGACTCTCACTCGTTAACGCTTGTCCTTCTTCTCGATTTAAATGCGAGTATCGGCAGCTGAATGCTATGAATTCCGTGTGTAAGAATTCCATGTGTGAGAATTCCAGGTGTGAGAATTCCATGTGTGAAAATTCCATGAGAATTCTGTAGTAGCCCTATTGTATGTCCATGATTTTATTCATATTCTTCTTTGTTAATCTGTGGATTAATCTAGCGAATCATTATAGCATGTGCGTTGTGTCATGTGATGAATTAGACAAAAAATAACATTAATCTTATAATTTGCGTATATCAATCAATCAGTAATCAATAAATACATTTGCGCGGCTCTATGCAAATGCCACAGCAGCGCTACAAATATTTAATTGGATTAAATCAAAGCGCACGTTTATCTATATAGAAGAAAAAATGAATTACAGACACGATGTTTATGTTTTTGTCTTTAGTGATGTATCGACGCTAGATTTGTTTATAAATGAATTCATAACAGTTGAATTTGCAAGACGCATTTTCTAAAGTCGTCGAATGTGAGCATGTACTTGTGGAGAATTAATAGGCCTTTAATTTGTGTGTATAAACAAAGTCAAACATTCCGATAAGAATGACATTATATTGTTTTTAATTTTCGGAGTAAAAGAGTACTCTCTAAGTTATAAAGAGTAATAAAGAGTAAACCCTGTAAGTATTTTCTTGTGTTCACGCATCCTATATAATATGTATTTACTATATATTGTACGTGCATATGTGTACGACACCGGTTTTTATCCGGTAGTAAGCGTACTCCAGGCCTTTAAATAAAATTTCTTATTTTAATGGAATATATGATCCCCTGCCCTTGCCTCCTACAATGCCAATGATAGAAAGCACAGGATAGTCGGTGGATGCCATCAAAGAAATTGTCTGCTAAGAAATCAAATCAAATCTTAACCGAAATCCGACCTTAATCTTGTCATTTATTCCCCGGAATGACTGCGTGGATAAATATAATACTTTCAGAATCAATGGCCGAGAACTAAATTCTTAATTTTGAAAGAAAATGAAATCGCAGCACTAAATTAGATAAACTGCGTCATTCACCATAGACTCATAGGGTTCATCCATATATTACGTCATTACTT
>JAQFZF010005273.1:0-10035 GCA_034695365.1 Enchytraeus norvegicus
GGCCTTTTTGATTGAATCAACTTGATGATCGATGGAGTGCTTAATAGTGAGCTGACGGTGGTTCAAAATATGTACCTTGGACCTGCCATTTGGCAGTGCACTAGAGAGAGCCTAATTCATGTTTTCTCACCCGATTATAACTGGAGTCATATACGGAACACTCCTGTTTCCTCTACGACTTTTTTCCACGTCCTTTGGAAGGAATTTCCACACGAACTGCATGTCCCAGGTCATGACACCCTGGGCCTCAAACCCCCAACCCTTGTATTGAAGGGTCTCTGCACTGATTGTGTCAGTCTGAGGCACAACCAGCGTTCTCTCGTTGTCTTTGATGACCTGCAACAGAGGCTCCAGCCAGCCGACGTTAACTTCCACGTGTGAGTCGAGGAAGATTAGCACCTACGAGTCGATCAATCAACCAAATTGATAATAAATCAATCAGTTATTCCGGCAATCAGTCAATCATACAATTAATTGCTAACACGATGAATCAACCAAAATTAAACTTTAATAAATCAATTATAAGATAGCTCAATAGTCAATCATCAATGAAGTTGTAAATAAAATATAAATAAATAAATTATTAACTAACTATTATTAACTAAGTTTGTCAATCATGGCGAAAAACCCTAAATCAATAAAGTAATTGATTTACCTTAAACTTAACTGTATTTTACTGGTCTATAACTGTTGCAGTAGCCTAGATCGCCCTACCAAATCATCGAAACCTGATTTTCTTTCTGAGAAAATTTCTCTTTTTTGTTATTTCTTGAGCACCTACAGTTTGTTTTCATAAATGAAAGTTCGAAAGTGATATCAAGTTGCCTATACTTTAGGTGTAGACTTGTTAATCATGAATGTACGGGCGCGTGCGATCGTTTTTAAAAGTTTTATTAAGACAAGTTTTTATTCAAGCTATCACTCATGCAGGTACTTAAAGCAAAGCTGCTACTTGTGTATTTTAACACTTATGTGTTAAGTATACTTTTCTTCTAATGAGCCTCTTGGTAGTTTCTCACTAGGATATTTCTGTTCTTGATGTTAACTATCATGTGTTTGACTTGAGAAGATGTGGTTCACGCAGTGAATTTACAAGCTTGCAAACCATTTTCGATGCTCAACTTCAGTGATGGGAAATAGTTAACTAAAAGTAGTTAACTTGTTAGTTAAACTACTTCTTTAAATTATCTAAAGCAATAGTTTAACTGCTTTTCTTAGTATAGTTAAAAGAGTAATTTAGCTACGTTTTAAACGTTAGTTTCTATTTAGTTAAACTACTTTTTAAAAGTTAAAAGTGAACAATTTTATGATATTAAATGTCGTCTAAGTTGTGAGAAAGGCATGAATTAATGAATGCATGCGCATAATTATGTTTAAAAGATTGCAGCCCTGTTACAACAAATGTATTAAAATCTTTTCGGCTACCCGCGCCTTCATAGCGTAACTGCAATGCTCGATGAGCTATCAAGTTCTACCCACCTTCTGCGATCTACTTCCCCGTTACTTAAGTAGCTTTCATATTAGATGGTCTTCGAGCAGTAATTTTCTCATTCACAATGTTTATATCTTAGGCATTGTTTAATATTTGGAAATGAGTTATTTTGATTCTGTTTTGAGACTGTGTTGGCTATTCTTAGGATTTAAGTTGTATCAACCTATGTGAGTTACAGTGAGTCTGTGTATGTGTGCTGTCATTTAGTCGTGCACCAATGCCCTTTTTATTTATTCTTTTAAAAAAGTTGTTTAATTAGTCTACTTTTGTTTTGTGCTCTAATTCTTATATGGACTATAATGTTTGTCTGAATTAAAACGATTTGATTTGATTGATTTGATTTGATATCTCTATTTTACAGAAAATGATACTTTAGAAAATACGTTTTCCTGTTAATTAATGTGCATATCTGTGATGTGGGCTACAGAAATTAGCTTAATAAATCTCCTCTATGGGTTTTATTAAAAATTTATATAGAAAACAGAATTTTTTTTAAGTAGTTAGAAAAGTAGTTAAATAGTTAACTACTTTAATTTAGTTAAAATTTAATCTGCATTGTTTTAAAAAAGTAGTTTAACTATTTTTTCAGTTAAAAAAGTAGTTTAGTTAAACTACTTTTTTTTAGTTAGGTGCCCGTCACTGCTTAAATTACTAGATGTAAATGAAATAAAGTATCATTGCGTCTATCCTTCTACGTCCAGGGATGTTGAAGATAAGAGACAAGTCACCTTTTAATTTTGTGCCTCTATATCTCAGGATATTTACTATACGATAATATTCTAACTTTGATTTTAGAAAACTCATACTCGGAATATGGCGTGTAAAATTGGGAGCTCATCCCAACTGTGCTTTATAGCAGCTCATATGAGGCAACATTTTGTCAATTGTACGTCATCAAGGTCACCAGCCACACATGACCCATAACATCGAAGGTCAAACCTATGGTGATCTTTGCAATGCAATACAATACAATACATATACAATGAGAAATTAGCGTCCGGTTCCTCACTCAAAGCCGATGTCAGGGACGTCTCAAACAGACTATGTAACTGCAAGCAGTTCCATACCACCAGAAACACATTTGCCAATGCATAGACCGAAGAGAAAAACTTTACAATCTTCTGTAGCGGTCACAAACAGTGTAGAGTAGGCCTACTAACTGCTGCCGATTAAAAGACCCGTTCAAATATGGCTTTACATTTATCATGCTTCCTCTTAATTCTGTTCTGCTTAGCTGAATCATGTGGAGCATCAGTTTGTTCGAAGTAGGCTACCTAGGTCTGCGATTCAAATTCTTCAGCTCACCTCTTGCTGAAGCCTGCTGTGCTACACACGGCGAAACCGACTCTGAATTTTTTATCCATTTGACTTCTTAGTTGTTTTATTTGTCCCCTGAGGCTGATTGAATTTAAGATTGCAAAAATTATGAGTATCTCTTTAATCGTCAAAGTAGTCTTAGGCATACCGACATAACGGAAAACTGATTCAATAACATTATACAGACACATCTAAGTCACAAAATAATAAGACAGCAACATTTTCTATTCTATTTTTGTCTATTTATACGCACTAACCTGTCAATTCCATGATGTATTTATAAAGAGTCTCTAAATAGGATGGGCACTCTCAGCTAACCATTTTAGGCCTTAACCATTCACTAGGTCACGAATTCTCAAATGGAGTCATAGTAGCTATTATTAGATCTAATGACTATACTATGCAATGCATTACAAGATGCCGCTATTATACAATGCAATACAGAACGATATGGTTTAACGTCTGCTTCATCATGTGTTAAAATATACTAGAAAAAAACAGGAACATACAAATAAGTCGTTTTAGGATTAGAATAACAGCATAAACCTATGAAAGAAAATAAAGGTTAAACGTCCGTTTCCTTCCCAGAGATGATATGCATGACGTCCAAGTAGCATATATCAGTAAAAACCGTTTCACACAACCAGAGGCGGCGCCAGACCGTCCGAGCAACCAGGTCACTGCTAGGTCATAAAAAATTAAAGGCAGGTTAATGACAAAAATGCTATAATAATCAGGCCGGTCTGCTCGCCAGGTCGGATGGTTTTTTACCAGGTCATTTGACCTGGTGCGACCTGGTGTGGCGCCGCCACTGCACCCAAACCTTTTGATAGATTGGTCCCATGTGACTGAAGAGAAAAAACATTTTCAGACAATGATATATCATTCTACCTTCATCATAGATATAATGTAAAGGTATAATAAACGAAAAAACACTCAGCAGGTTATCATTGTTAGACAGATATTCAAGTGCACAATTACCCCATACACAGAACATTATAAACCCCATACTTTAGACGCGTGCAAAGTTGATATTATATGAAATAGCCGAGATTTATCTCGGTGGTCTTCGCGGTCACATGATTTGATGCAGATCTGTAACTGTTAGAACTTTCAGACTTTCTTGCTTCGGATAACGGACTTGCCCTGTTTTGAATCTCGCTTCTCTTCGGTTTATGCATTTGCAGGAGTGTTCGGGTGCATTGTAGCTGTCTGTAGTTACACGCTCCGATTGGGAGGTTCCTGACATCGCCTTCGGGTGAGGAACCCGACGTTAAATCCTCATTGATTGACTTCGGGTGAGGAACCCGACGTTAAATCCTCATTGATTGATTGCTTGATCTACGTTATTTGGGAGCGAGTGAGACCCGTAGAAATCAGTGTTTATACCATATTGGTATGGCGACACTTGCGCGGTAGACACTTGCGCGATAGACATTTGCGCGGTAGACATTTGCGCGGTAGACATTTGCGCAGTAGACATTTGAGCGGTAGACATTTTCGACGGCCTCCGGATTCTTCTAGTAACGCCGCCTTAAGCATGACAGTTATTGTGTTAGGACAGTGACACGGCTTGATTAGATTAACTGATGATTGGAGTTCAATTCATCAATTAAGGAATCTAATCTGCTAACAGCCGGGTTTCCCTTTCAGTTTCGTAATAATCATTGTCGAACAGCATTAAACTTGTCAAACATTTGAATCGGTCCAACAGTTACAATTTTCAAACCGTCAGGATTAAAGTTAAATAAATTTAGTCGAACCCTGTGTAATGCCAACTGCTAATATTTTCAAGCCGCCGTGACTAAAATAAAAATAACAGACTGTGTCGTACCCGCGCATGTGTCGCCCACGCAAATGTCGACCGACCAAGTTTCGTAGTCGCGCATGTGTGTGCGCCCACGCAAGTGTCGTCCGCCCAAGTGTCGGACCCGCGCAAGTGTCGCCCGCCCACGTGTCACCCGCGCAAATGTCTACCGTGCAAATGTCACCGATTTATAATATTATATTTGTCCCTGACATCATCCCTGGATGAGGAAACATACGCGCTAAATAATAATAATTTTCATTAATGATATTATTGATATCATTATGTAACTGACAGATTGGGATATTACCTGTAACGAAGAGAACTACTTATGAAATAATATCAATCACTCAATCAATCAATCAATCAAACAATCAATCAAATAGTATGTTTATAAAATACCGCTCTAAGAAAAATGCCACAGTGGAGACTTTGAAGTGACAAATAACACGGCAGCCGAAAGCCACGACAGATGTTGCAATCTAGAATAATCTAGACCTAGAATCTAATGACAGGACGCATCTGTAAACAGATGCGTCCTGTCATCTGTCGAATACACGAATAGTAAATAAAATAGGAGAACTAAATGGAAATAACTAAACAAATTTGAAAGTGTCGAACATAAAGAGCCTAGGCTCTGTGAGGTAAAACAATAATAGTAGCCATTGTTTGAGAAAATCTATGGTAAGCAAATCATGTTAGAAATAATTTCTAAAAAATAGCGCTACACTCCTCCATATTATCAGTATGGAGGATGACGGCATCGCGACTGACTGCATGGGCGAGCAACAACAACACCGTTTAGATTTCTTAAAAGACTAATCATGTCAAATCACAGATATGTCAGATATGACACCTTTGACAGATTGGCGGCGGTGACATCTCTTATGAAGGATCTATTTTATAAACGCATTAGCGTTAATGCTTTTGATACAATCTATCAAACTAAGTCTCATCAAATGTGACAGGAAAGATTTTATTCGAGTATTACAAGGCTTATCAAAACATGGATGCTTTACTTTAGCAAACAACGTTTCAGATAGTATCTGTATTGACAGAAAATAGTAAAAATAGTATATTATAGTGGTTTATCCAATAATGCACCATGTTGACCCGTTTCTCTTACATCATATCTTTCGTCCCTGACATCGCCTTCGGGTGAGGAACCGGACGTTAAATTCTCATTGTATTGTATTATATGTGCTTTCCGGGCTGCTTTTGTGTGGACCAGCAGTCACCAGCTGGTGTAACATATGTTGTCTGAGACGTCCCTGATATCGTAATTAGATGATGAACCGGACGTTGGAACCGTTATTTGATTTTGATTTGATTTTGTAATAAGGACCTAGTGTTGGTGAAGTCACTGCTGGTTTAGGCTAAATTATACAAAATTTGAAGTGATGTCTCAACTCAATGTTACGTAACTTCGACTTTGAAAACCAGCCTTAGACTTACTTTGTAGATGCAGCTATAATTCTGAGCATATGAAAGATATAACAATACTACCAGTGATTACTATTTTCTAGAATACCATACATTGCCGATGTGCATTGACTTTCCTGATATCTTAGTAGGATGACGAAACGGACGCTGAATCTAAATTATTTAGGTACAGGTGTTGTATTCCTCATTCGATAGGGTCTGCCAACATTAATTTAGTTGTACATTCCTGATTTAATTCTCTAATTGACTCGACCGGGAATTGAACGCAGAACCTTCTGCGCAAAATCCGACACAAAATGCCGCTGACCGACGCGCTAACAAACGAGCCACGGAGTAGTAAATTGTTAATCTCGCATAAAAGTTAAACAATTAATAACAATAAACAAAGTTACATGTACGCATTTTAGGCTAGGTCATGAAAGAAATAATTATGGTTAAGCCAATTGAAGCCCATAATTTGTATCATGCATACATAGAAAAACAACAGCAGTCTAGACCTATTATCGAGCATCTAGACTTAGGACTACATGCCGGTAGGTATATTTTACGTCTGCTATAATAATATGGTAGGCCTGGCACTCAAGCGTGACCAACAGGTGAATAATTGGCCACAATTATAATATATAGCCTATTAGCATAATGAAGAAAACTGAGTGAAATATTAAATTCTCACACCGCTAAATTGTTATATCGACAAGCAAGTAAAAATAATAGTCTTAGTTTTGACAATTTCGGTATTTCTATCATTTTGCACAAATTGGGATCCTTTCTGTCTTACTTTGACCACTTTCACTATATGGCAGCGAAGTTTCTGTCAAAGTAGCCTATAAGGAAACTAAATTTTTGTCAAAGTAAGGAGACCAAATTTGTGTCAAAGTAAGGAAACCAAATTTTTGTCAAAGTAGCCTAAGGATCTGATAGCCTATGCTTTAGTCTTTAGTCCCACTACAATGCGATCCTAAATTCATCCCCCTTTGTTCTCCATTGTTACAATCTTAGTAGGCCTATAACCTCGCTTGATAGGATTGAAGGTTAGCTAGAGCAGCGTTTCTCAAACTCTACGGGGTCGCGACCCAGTCAAAATATAAAAGTTTTGTAACTACCCGCCAAACGTTTTTATATGTAGGTCAATCTACTGTAGGATATTTAATCATTTTAAAATAATAAATGTGTAACTTGTTATAAAAAATTACAATTAGGCTACGTGAAAAGAGTAAAACTTCATTGGCATACGAAAATAAGAGTTTGATCCCTGACATCGCCTTCGGGTGAGGAACCGGACGTTAAATCCTCATTCATTCATTCATTCATCCTCGTAGGTTGTAGACCTACTAAAATAATTATCTTAACAAAAATTATTTATTTGACCCACTTGAAAGGAGTCGGAGACCCACCGGTGGACAGCGACTCACAGTTTGAGAAGCACTGATTTAGAGTCAGCATTATGACGTTCTTCTATTAAAATCCTTTGTATAGAAAATATATCCCATAACGCAAAAAATATTATTATAAATATATTGTGTAACGCATTATATTCTGACTCATTTAGCATAGGAGATCAATGAATGGCGAATAATAGACTGAACAAAAGAGCGCTTTAAAAAGTAGTAAAATTTGCCACGCTTATCGAAAACATATAACGACGCATGCTTGAACGGTAATAGAAGAAAAACAGATGCGGTTGATCTGAAGAGAGAGATTACAGAAAAAGAAATATTATTACTAATTATGATCCAATGTTATTCACATGTCATGTGTAGGAAGTCCACGCAGTTTTTTGGAGCCGGCTTTATAATCCAAGGCCAAAAACTTAAATGAATGAATGGAGCATAATAAAATACATTAGATTATACCGTTGATAGATTAGATTACTAAGCTTATTATGCCCTATGCACAATTGAGCTCTAAGCTTATATGCCCTAGGGCCTATGCACAAATTGAGATTTTTTATCGGAGGCGTAAAAAGGGTCTCCTGCACCGAGAGACCTGGGCAACATTTGAACAACGTACGCAGGGTGACAGATTAGAAATATAGAAGGGGTCAAACTTATGGAAACAAAACAAGCATCTATCACTTCCTAAATGTAGTGTAATTTTATGCTAGGCCTGCATGATGTTATGTAATGTTAGTATATAATAAAATGGTTACCTTTTTCCTGCTAACTGACAATTTAAATAATAATTAAGCCTACATGTAAATAGCCTGCTCTTGTAAGTTGTCACAATTCCTTTTGCTAACCTTTGCGCATTTTTGCCCTTTCTACCCCCCCCCCCCCCTCTTCTGCTCCCGGGTACAACTGTTCCCCTGCTCCATCGAAGAGTCTCACTCTCTATGTAATTGCTTAACAATTGATTTATTTATTCATAGACTGATAGATCAATTGATTGATTGATGGCTTGATTAATTGATCGATTGATCGATTGATTGATCGATGTATTGATGTATTGATTGATTGATTAATTAATTGACTGATTGATTGAATTCAACACTCACCTCTGCCATAGCCTCCCTCGCTGCCCTCATTCTCGTCCTAATCAACCCCTCCCTCTTCTCCCCCCTGATCAACCTCAACCACCCTTCCCTCTTTACCCCTCGGAAATCTTCTTCTAAATGTCTCAGGTACTTCTCCATTGGCTTCCCTAATGCAACCAGATCACTCGCATCATCTACCAGTAGGATCTCTCTGAGAAGAACGGAAGGTGACCGGGATAGAACACTGTGGACGGTCCTCAGCACGGTGGACCAGGGCTCGTTGTGGAATGGGATAATGACGGTCACCGAGGGTAGGAGGCCCAAGGAGCCCCGGGGCTGGAGGCCCGGAGAGCCCCGGGGAAGGAGACCCGGCGAGCCCTGGGGGCGGTGGCCTGGAGAACCCTGGGGGAGCATTAGGCAGTGGGGATGTCTTGTATCCGGTATTTGCCGATCTAAGGGGAGGGAGTGACTGAGCTGAACGTTTAATTGATAGTCCCTGTTGTTATCGGTCCTGTTGTTCTTTCCATTTCTCTTATTCTTGTTGCTGGCCTCGTTGCTATTGTAGTTGCTACTCAATCCGTTATTATTTAATTTGTTACGGTTATTATCAAACTTGTTTTTCGCACTATTATCAATATTAGTATTGGTGTTCTCATACACGATTTCGTGACTTTCATGATTACGGCGATTATTCATGTTATTTTTGTTGTTGGCCGTTCTATTATTGTAATTGTCGCGATTTATTCTGCTAATTCTAAAGGCATTGTAGCTTGTGACGTCTAGGCCGTGATTGCCAAATAATGAAAGTAAAAGTTTCAAGTTAATCCCTGTTATATGAGATGCATTCTTAGATGTGACGTCATCAATCTGTGACGTCATGATTCTTACAGGTCGTTGGAACTTCAAATGTTCAAGCCCCGCCTCCTCTTGCCTAAGCCGCTCGCTAACTCCTCCCACAGGGTCACTGATCATCCAATGAGGATTGAGACAGAACAGTAATGTCAAGGACGCGATTAATCCAGCATAGAGTTTGATTTTAATCTTTCCTCCTATGACTAGTGGAAAGGAATGCATTGTGGATTGGGAATCCTACATGTAATTGTCCATTCGGGAATATAATAAGGCTATTAGAGTTTGGCTAATCCATCGTTAATCAAATAGGCCTAAGTGTTAATTGCTCCACTGAACACCTCCATAGTCTATCTGAATATATATGAATACTGTATGCCATAGATCATATTGAAATAGGCTATCTGCATGAGGGGTCGTCTTAACCATGCAGTGATCGCATAAGTCGACTTTTACGAAACACGCGCAGCTTTCGGTTGGTCTATTCTCATGTTTGCCGGAACCTGGCCAGTGGACACGCCGAAATAATCCAACAAGTCGGTTTCATTAATACGTCATATTTAATGATCCCACTCCACATTGACATCGCTTTTAATATCCACGCCTATTATAATGCACATCTATTTATAATGACATATGCAGTGGCGTTTTTGG
>JAQFZF010005274.1:0-10035 GCA_034695365.1 Enchytraeus norvegicus
AGAGAGAGAGAGAGAGAGAGAGAGAGAGGAGATAGTAGAGAGAAAAAGAGAGACAGAGACAGAGAGATAGTGTCAGAGACAGATAGAGATAGAGATATAGACAGCGAGATAGAGATAGACTGAGAGATAGACAGCGAGAGAGACAAAGAGAGAGAGACACTGAGACAGAGACAGACAGACAGATAGAGAGGTAGTGAGAGAGAGAACGAGCGGACCCATTATGTCATATGAAGTCGGCATAAACTGTTGAGGATCTGTTTCTCGTGATGGATCCACGGAAAATATCAGAGATGGTAAACTAAATTTAAAACATTTTATATTTTCGTATAATAATTTCTCATTAATTCACCTGTATGCGTGCGACTGTGCGCCTTTAGGTGAGAACTCTTTGTGTACAGTTTGTCACAGCCCGGGAACATGCAGGGATGGATCCGCCGTCTACCGTATTGTCTCTTCCAGGTGGCGACCAACGCATCGGGCTGTCCAATCGATCCCAGTACGGCTGCACCCTTGCCTTCCTTCACCCCGGGACCCTGTCGAGGGCTTAGGGGATCGGCAGGGGAGCGTAATACTGGGTGCGGGTTTGGGTGCAAGTTTGGATGCGAGTTGGAGTGCGAGTTTGGGTGCGAGTTGGGGTGTGAGTTGGGGTGCGAGTTGGGGTGTGAGTTTGGTTGCGAGTTGGGGTGTGAGTTGGGGTGCGAGTTGGGGCTGAAGCTGGGATACGAGTGGGCTGTAGTCTTTAGATTCGAGTGACATACCGGCATTTGACCTAACATATATTTTAGAAACATTTTATTATTCGCTTTATTTTATTTTAGTGATTGTGTCTGAGTTTGTTTGATAATAGAAGTCAATTTGACAAGTAAGGATCAACAATTATGATCGATCTTTCTATGATTCATGATCTAGCTATCTATTGTTAGATATTTATTATCAAAATCATTATGATCGTTATAATATATCTAGTTATTCTTTTATCAATAATTCATCCGTTCGTTACTTCACTAATAGTGCCTAAAGACGATTCAACATGACAATAATTGTCATTCAAATCGTGCAATCGCCGTTTAAACTGACCCATGCATGGAGTGTAGAATAATTGAACGCTTTGCAGATGATAAATTGATATAATTATAATCATTTGGTTTTAAATTGATTGTTAATGAATAATAATTGTAGACCGAACCCCATAATGTTAATTCTAACCCAAAGCTTCTCATAGAATCTCGTTTGTAATAATTATTAGTGAAATGTGCGAATCCTTGAGCCAGAAGTGAAGATACCATGCCGTATGCAACATATTCCGTCATAGACACCACCCATGAATCCCACATTAAAGCCGCATCCCTTATCATCTGCAACCCTAGGCCTAGATGAAAATAGATCATTGTTTTAATCTAGTAACCTGATTGTCTGGAATAGTCTGCGATGGAAGTAGCGAATTCATCCATTCTATTATCACTGGAGTCTGCTTCCGTGTAGTCAATTACTATCTTAATTCCACTTCTTTGAACCTCTTGACCGTGCCTCAATTGACCCATTTTGTCTCTTCGTTCCACCAATGACGCATCGGTATTTTCATCATATCTAGGTCGATAGACGGGGCTTGCATCCCAGCAATCTCCGCCCATGTGTTGATATAGCGATATTTGACTTTCGCCAGGATCAACGGAAGTACAGGATTTTCTGTTGGGCAGGGTTTTTCTTTGAACATCGTTTAGAGAGTGAACGCCATTGGTTGGTAAGTAGCACGTGACCTGGTGACGTGGCATAAATGTTGATTTGACTGACAGATCGACAGGCTCGTGCTGAGGCAGCTACACAAAAATAACATAGAATCTGATATGAAATATCAATAAGAAATTGTAACGATAAATAGTAATAGAGATATGAAATATTTCGTATGGTCCATATTTTGTATGGAATTTGAAATTAGGATAAAATTGGATGTCACCCATTAATAAACACTTTACACATGTCAGGATCAGAGAGCTTAACGTTTGTGGACAGGATTGATTTAGACAAAGTTATTGGCGGCTAGGGTCGGGTACAAAAAATTTATCCTGGGACAATTCCTCAGGAATTAAAATTAATAGAGATTATTAGTAAAAATCTGTATTTGATGCAGTAGTAGTAAGGTTAGCTTCAGTTTTCTCAGCCAATGATGATATCAGGAATTTCTACAAATGTCCCTGTCACAGGCTTGTCACAGTGCTGTCATTCATCCTGTTAGAGCTTAGCTGTCGCTCTGTAACAAAAATGGCGTTACAAATGGTTAGTAATATCATGTAAGGGCCTTTGTAATTTATCTTTCGTAAGTGGGATTCTTGCAAGCTGTATTATTTTAGTGTGCTGTGTTGGACTTGGATCTCATTTG
Source organism: Enchytraeus norvegicus (assembly GCA_034695365.1). Lineage (NCBI taxonomy): Eukaryota > Metazoa > Annelida > Clitellata > Enchytraeida > Enchytraeidae > Enchytraeus > Enchytraeus norvegicus. The sequence continues at coordinate 2,378 of JAQFZF010005274.1, forward strand.
TGTCAGTTCTGTAAACTCGTGAACACAATTGGCTCACATACCTCTGCTTTCTGCCATCAAACCATCGAGCCTCACCTACCTCACCCATCAGCCTATTGGTACCACATCTGGGCACTCACGGGTAATGTAGTAGGCTAGTAAATCACCAGGTCTCACGAGCAAGGGCGAAATAGTTGAAGGATGCGTTAGGGATCATGCCCCCATCGATCTAAAGGCTTGCTATCAAATAAGCACTTTGATTTTAGACCTCTTGGCCCATCGCCCTCGATTTAGTACCTCTGGCCTTCTCAAAATACCCTCAATCTTAGCTAGCACATCGGTTTAGTGTCCGACTCGGACTCCATATAGATACGCGGTTCGAAACCCAGGACTCGACAGTCACTGATGTAGCCGTTAGGCCGCTAAACTGACGTTAAATTCGGTTTAGCCTTTAGATCCACCACTGCTCACCAACGGTGATGAGTAATGGTTTCTCTTATCCAGCAGCGAAAATATATACATTGTGTATTATGACACGTTTACACTTCTCATACCGTACTGTGCCTTATGGGTAAGACGCAGTACGGTATAAAAAAGTATAGGCCTTCAGCTCGTTACCAGGGCATGATTGTGAGAGCATGAGCCGAGGAATGAGAGTGCAACGACTGCTCACAGTGCACAGCAATTACTTAAGGGTGAGCCGATAGCACATCGGTTGTGTGCCCGACTTGGATTCTATTAGTTCACGGTTCGACTGCCAGGGCTCGCCAGTTACTGATGTAGCCGATTGGCCTCGAAACTGACGTTAAATTCGGATTTAAATTCAGCCATTAAAGCACGGTTCACTAATTTACAATCCCTCTAGCAGTACAGCAGATGCACTGTTCAAGCATATAATAAGTACGAGCCTACAGTTCCCGCAACGAGAGCGGTCCGTCTCTGATGAATCTTTCTGGAGTTTAACCAGAGTTGTCACCAGCTTTAGAGTTGGCTTTATCCGCTTTAAGTCTCTCAACCAAATGCAAAGGATAACCGTATATATATGATATTGAAACGCCTTATATCAGCTTAATAGGACAATCTCATAGGGTTTTTATGTGCTTCAATTTTCTATATGATGTGCAATAAGATTGTTTGGGTAGGGATTGGACCTACATTTCATTAACGTTCTCCGAATGTACAATTGAATTAAATTATTCTATGAGAAAGTCAGATAATGCTCTCAAATCATTCGTCTCAAATTAGTTCAATTAATACAAAAGATGAAATCGTGGAAACACTTATCACCTATTACTTTGAAACTTCAGTAGATAATGGTAAAATATAAATCCCCATTGAAATCAGAAATTGATAGTAGAGGTACAACTTGGTGTAAGCCTACCTATCTTTGGCACGTATAAGAAAGACGACAGAATAGCTAGATTTCAACACTCGCCCTGGTTAAAGGCACTTGCATGCAGACCTCCATAGTTATAATATTGTGTTCAGGGCGTTTCACGAAATACGTCAAATGTAGGCAAAGACGCGGGCGTTTCTCTTCAGTAAATAAAAGTAATAAATTCTATAGAAAAAGCCTTTCACAAGTTGAATGCACATAATGTGTCTTTCTTTCTTAGATTATCACATATATTTTCATCATGGCGGTCACTGTCACACTCTTTCACAAAACCAATTCTCTCACTCTTCGTTTCTTTCTAACCGGCTTTTTTTATTAACAATTATTTCTTATTCTAATATTATATAGCGTAAATAGAAGCCTGCAAGTCTGTCCGCCCTTTCTTTTATTGAAAACATCGTTCTATCATACACAGTGTGGAACAAGATTTTGTGTGTGATAAAAGATGTCTTCAGGCTTTACCGCTTTAGGTCTATAGGGCCTAGGCTACATGGAGGACATTATCATCAAAAAACATTGTTATTATTTAATCGAATATTTTCTCTTTAATTTCTAAGCATCAGGTGTCAATTTGATTTTTATACATAGGCATAGCAGTTGGCCTTTCTTTTATTGAAAAGTTACATGTTTATTGAATAGATCCGTTGGTTTCATTTCACTTAGGCCCACTTCCAATAGGGCGAACGACATCGACAGACGATGACATCAGGGACGTCTCCAAGAGCATTTTAGTACCAGCCTGTTCAGTGTCCGCCCAAACAGGACTAGTGAAAAAACAAATGCCGCAAGAGAAGAGCAGTTTTAGATTGCTAGTAAACCAATAAATGTTAATTTATATTCTGAGGAGGAGACAAAATTTGAGTTTTGAGCCAAATGCAAAACAAAGATAAAGTGAGACGAGATCGAATCTTTGAAGGGGGAAAGGAGTTTCAATTTTAGGTGCAGCATGTCTAAAAGACCATCTACCAAGTTTCGTTCAGTATTCTTTACTACTGTAAGCTAATTTAATTAAGCAAATGTGGAGAACCAACTATTGACGACGTCAGTATGCCAGATCAAAGCAACCGTTTTATTAGTTTCTGTTCTCCAATCGTTTTCCTTATTTTGTATTAAATGCTCAAGGATGAGAAAGACAGTAGTAATGTATGCTAGTAAAAAAAATGATAGCCGTAATCGCGACGTATTGTCAAATTCAAACGCTTGTGCATGCGTCGTATGGTGCGTGTCTTTGTTAATATTATCTGACTTTGTAGGAACATATTACACCTTCATCTTTTTGAATTTTGTTTCGCCCTTTCGTTATACAAACAAGGCACGAAAGGGATTAGCAAGGAATTAGCAAAGCAAACTAAAAATAACCACATCGTGATAAAAAAAAAGACCTAAAATATTAGTGTGCGATCTGAATGAGCCAAGACATTGCACTAGGTTTTGAGTCTAATATTTATTACCTCCACTGGCGGAAGTTCTAGTCGTTGGCTGATATTTTGACAGTCGCTAATCATCTGATTAAGACACAGCGATAACCAACCAGTGTGTGACTGACTTTATATTTAGACCTACATATTTCAAGCCATTCAAGGCCTACAAATTACTCATTGACAGTTTCACTCTCACCGTTTTCAGGCCATGCATCGACAAATGTTGTGAAAAAATTAAGTGCACCCCCAAATATGAGATCGACCGTGACTAGAATAGTGACCACTGTCTCCAAACAAACTGATAAAGCAGTTAGACGAACAGTTTAGGAAATACTGTCTTGCAACTGTAGGCGTATAGGCCTACTAGCCTAATAGGCCCTATATTGTACTAACTTTCTGGTTTACACTTTATACCTCTAAAGAGTAAAGACATTATGGTGTCATATTGAAAGCGTGGTATCGTTTTAATCTTCTATTTCTCAGTTGTGCACAGTTTTAAATTTCGCAATTATAAACAGTTTCTAGCCTACTGAGCACAGCCTCATGTTTTGAGATAAAAAAAAGGACAATGCTCGAACGACCTTCTGAGAATTTTAACTGCTCAAACCCACGTTCCCGAACATCCAAGCCTGACAATGAATTTGCAACCTCTTCTACCACCTTATCCACTTTATACTCTCTGTCTAGTCGACTTACAATTACTCATAAAATGATTGAAACTATTAAATTTTTACTTTGTTATATACAAATTGCGAATATATAATACATATTCGCAAAATACAACAGAGAGTTGTATGTTTTCAAGTTCACTTTTTATCTTAGCAGAACGGTGATAATGAATTAATGTTTTTATGTATGAAACACTCTGGAGTTTATGAGCCGTTAAGCAAATTTGTTGATGACAGTGGCGAATCCAGCCTCATTATGAGGGGGGAGGCTATTTGTATGAAATACACAAAATGCATGATTATAAATTTTTTTTAACCAAAATGCCAAAGGTAGGTTTAACAAGCTTTCATTTCTCATGTGGGAGGGGTGATCCACAACTTGCCCCCTGGATCCGCAGCTTGTTGAAGACTGGCTAAGAGTGGCGGTTGTCACTCAATTAGTGTAGGCCTTTATTTGTTATTACAATTATTCATTCCTATATTTAATTCATTTACTACAATTTCATAGAATGCACAGAACACAATCAGACAGATACAGCAATAATATGCATACACTTAATTAAAACGCATTGACATGAGTGATCTCTAGACGACTCTGGACTTTCGGTTACTTCAAACTAGTTTTTGGTAATGCACTCTCAAAAGTTTGCAGTTTATAATTACACGTCGCCATCTACTTTATTTATATATACCAGGGGTGCACAACACGCGGCCGCATGCGGCCCGCCGAGCCTTACCGTGCGGCCAGCCGAGGTTGGCTTAAAAAAGTACGTTTTGTTTCAATTAATTTTAATGTCAAAATATAAAATATTTTACAAATAAATAATGATTCGCGATAAGGAGGAGGCTCGGAGGCTGGCCCTGCCGATATGTTTCTATATTTATTTTTAGCTCTTTAATTTAATAGTTAAAATATCAAAAGGATAATTGATTTGTCCACCCCCAGAAAAAAGATTGACCCGCCCATGCATCATGCATGGCGAAAAATATATTGCGGCCCGCGACCATTTTACAAAATTTTATGCGGCCCTTCGGCTCATTAAGGTTGGCACCACTGGTATATACATATAGGTATGGTAAAACAATAAAGCGAAAGTTGGTAGTCACATGAACTGCACAATAATTGTGCCCTAGTCTTACTATACAATGATAGGCCTAATGTGATATCTGCAGCATAACCATATCCTAGACCTAGAGCATTATGAATTTATTGTGCGTGCGTCCGAGTCTTTCTATATAATGATTCTATAGACAATGCATAAAGATCTCACCGGCAGTTAAAAATTGTTGACTCAAACTTTTACCATTTCTTTCCTTGGTATCGGCGTTAATCGCCGCCGATATTTCTAAAGTTTATTCCTAAGCTTTCCGAACTCAACACGTGCCTGGTATGCAGCAACTCTTGAGAGTGCGCTATACAAGATTTTGCTATTTTATAAATATTATGTTGACATTGCAAATTATGAATGATTCATGCCAAAATGGAAAATGCATTTACGTGTTTGTTTTAAAATTATAATTAGACCTAAGTGAACAGAATTTATACGTGTACTATATATAGAGTAGGCCTAATGGTGTTTCATACTCGCATTCAAGGACCCTCAAATAGTGCAACAACCGCCCAGACTCTTATTATAGTGAAGAAACTAAGCACATGCCGACTGCAAAACATACGCGAACATGCAAGAAGACTTCTTTCGGCATAATGCAGACATCTTAAGCTGATACTAGGCGAATCAATGTAACGTTCTCCGATAACACATCAACGAACATTCAACGTATTCTCATATACGCAAACATCGCTGGGCGAAGCAATTTAAGTATCAACATCAGCTTAAAAGAGCAGTTTTCATATTCTACGTAGAATAGTAATGTTCACGCTTCGAAGGTCGCGAACAAGACAGCGCGCTTCATTACGATATAAAACAGTGACTTAATTTATCTCTCAATAAAGTCGCAGCAGAATAATTATATTACTTGATCTGTTGAATTGAAGAATTTTTACACCGAAATCTTTTCGGTCGCCCTTTTCGTACGGTACCTGATGCATGCTTTTAAAGAACTAGCCCCTAACCGTCCGTGGTATATTATTAATTTTGTTGTATGACGGTCAGCTTACAGGTAAAGTACTGACTAGAGAGCGGTGGCGTAGCGAGGGGAGCGAGGGGGGCCGCCCCAAGCGACACTTGTCCTAGGTGCGGGATTTTCGTAAAAAAGGGGCGGCATTTGTGAAAATACAACCAGTGCCGGTGCCAGGGGGGCTAGGGGGCTTAGCCAAACCTCTCAGTTAGCCCCCCCCCCCCAGATTTCTGAGGGGCTATTGAGGGTTACAAATGCTGCATATTGGGATAGTCATAGATTACTTTGACTCTAGAGTAATAACGTTTTCACAGACCTTCTATTCGCTAAGCATTAAAAATCCATAGATTTCTTCGCAATACCAAACTTTCTTTGCTAAAGAAATTTTTCTCTCATTATGCCAAAACATTTGCCAGAGATAAAGGTATTTTTTGCTAACCTGTATCAGAATAGCAAAAATTGATACGTATTTTCCACTTTCTTTGCTTGGTCTCCCTTTACGCACTACCGCGGTGGTGACCGACCGCGCTTTACGCACTACCCCGGCGGTGACCGACCCTGAGCCAGGGGCTCAGCCCCATTTAGTCCCCCAGGAACTTTTGGTCTAGAACCGGCACTGAATAAAACAATAATTAATCTATTGCTAGCGAGCGCAGCGAATAAAAAAATAAAAAAGTCATCAGTCCCCAAAATGTGAGAAAAGTTGACAAACAAAATTTTTCGCCCCAGGCGGCACTTGATCTCGCTACGCCACTGCTGGAGAGTTCTTCTTGTGGCGCGGCGATCATTACATTTTGGGCTGAATATATCATACAAGTATATCCACCAGACAGTCTGAGACAGAAAGCACAATTTGCAAGTACGAAATGCGAATACTAACATTTTGCTCAGAATCTCAGATCAATCAAAATATTATATAAGCGTGCGAATGAAGCAATTTGAAATATGGTTAAATCACATGCAAAAGGGTCTGAGCCAATTCTATCGGTAAAATAGGGGAGACTTTGGGCTTAATGTACCACGCCTTCTTATGAAGACCTCAAGGGCCTCAACACTAAAGATTTTATTCTGAAATGATTTTCTGTTGTCTTCTTATCGTCTGTCACGTACAAGTACATTTATCGCCGACTCTATTCTCAAGTTTCACGGCACCGTTGCTATTGATAATGGATCACTAGTGACGGCTACAATGATAATATAAATAATATGTGCTTGGTTAAATCCATCGTGCTACTCATTGCACCCTTATTAAAATTATTTCTGGAGGGGAATTTCCATGTTAAATTTGTAGCCTATTATGGTGCGAGACGGGAGGTTTATCTTGTTCTCTACATGTATACAGGGTGAGTAAAAAAAACCTAGCGAAATCTCAATAACTTCGTCAAAACTGAAGATTTTTCAAAAATATTTTGCAGACGTCTAGAGGAGGATTTGTACATATAATCTCCAAATTTGGTCAAAAAATATTCATAAATGAAAAAGTTACAGAGTTTCTACTAAAAAATCGAAAAAAACAAATTAACCAAAGCTTATTTAACAGACATTCATTCATTTTGTTATTAATTGTGGTTTTGAGGAGTGCCGTTTGTTGTTGGTTCCGATTCTGTTTGAGTAGGTGTTTAAAGTGACCACCATTTCTGCGAATGCATGCTTGTAACCTTTTCTGAAATGCAAGAACAGCCAGGTCGATGGCCTCTTGTGGCAAGTTTTTCCAGATTTCCTCCAGCACAGTCTTGATTTCAGCCTTGTTGGTTGAGTTCAAAAAATAATTCAATATTGCTTTACACATGACTACTGCACATGTTTACATGTTATTTTGCCAGGTGGCGCAGGTTTTTTTTTCTTTGACTCTCCATTCTGGATGAAGTGCTCCTAGCCTTCCAGAATTTAACACTTGTACCGCTCCAAAAATTTTCCCCAGACGTGGTTATCGAGAGGTTTGATGTCACGTGAGTTTGGTGGCCACTCGTCCTTCTTAAAGTACTCGGAACCGTGCTGCTCGAACCATTCTTGTGCAACCGCTATTGGAATAAGCTTTGGTTAATTTGTTTTTTTCGATTTTTTAGTAGCAACTCTGTAACTTTTTCATTTATGAATATTTTTCGACTAAATTTG
>JAQFZF010005275.1:0-10033 GCA_034695365.1 Enchytraeus norvegicus
AATATTATATATTATATATGAAATATTATATATAATCGGAGCATGATATCGGATATCTTAAAAGAATGCGCAGCCGTGCAAGTCATTCTTGATATTCTTGATGAACGTAAATCACGTGATTAGTTGCTGACTGAAAGAATTAGAATAAAGACGGCGCATAACGTTATCAGCGATAGACAGGAGTATGTTAGAAACTGTAGGACGGTAGAGAGGTAATTATAATAAGAGTCGTCGGTAATGCAGATGAGAAGGAACGTTCAAGTCAGACGTGATGTCTGCCGCCATTGTTAAATTAATGCACTAAACTAATCATTTAGTGTTGAATGTTATAATTGTAGGCCCAGTGGTGCGGTAGTTGTCGGGGGATTTAATGGAATTAACCCCTCTCCATTAGAAATGTTGAACCCCCACTGGAGGCGAAAAAAATTAATGTAGGTTGGATTCTAACCCCGCCCACTTGATTTTTTTTTGTTTCTCGAACTGAAGACCAAACTGTAGAAACCAAATTGTAACAGTATAGATCATGCAAAAATGAACTTTTTTTAAGGATAATGTAACACCATGCTGAATGATAATCAATTTGTCATTCTAAATTTGACGCCACTGATATCTTCGTCAGATGATAAACCGGACGTTAGACCGTTATGTGATTTGATTTAAAAGTGTAATCACAAATAATACATGATTGTTTAATGCAAACTGTTAAATTATCCAAATTGTTAAATTAATTCAAATTGTCAAATTAATCAAAGTTGTTAAATAAAGTAAAGCAAATTGGTTAATCACAAATAATAAATAATTGTAGGACTATTATATTAACATATAGTATTCTTAACTCAGATAAGAGTGCGATAAATGAAAATGTAGGCCTATAATTATTGATTGACATCCATAATGAGCAGTTCATCCAAGGATATTCTATTATAGCCTCCTTGAGTTCATCAGATCAGAGTTCCCCAACTTGTTTTCCGTGACCCAGTACATTTTTCTACCGGTCTTTCGTGACCCACTTCTATCGCTTATAATGGCCTATAGGAAGGCTGTAATAAAAACGGCTTGAATGTTGGCTTACATAGCCTACTAAAAACAAGTAGCCAAAAATAGCCCTATTACAGCATTTAGGCTGCTTTTTCAGTATGTAATAGGTCAAATTATTAACTATTCACCGACCTGCCGAGAAAAAATCTCGAATCGAATACTCGAGTTATTATACAATATACAACCACATTAAACAATATTTAGGCCTACTCGTATCATAAAGTTCGTGATAAACTACAAACCTCTCGATAAAACAGAAACAATTGTGTATTCAGTATTTCTCTGAATAGGCCTTTTGGTGAGTCGCAACTCAGTACTGGGTCTCGACCACTGGGTCTCAGTACTGGTAGCACAGTACCCACCCAGTACCCAACGTTTCTCAATTTGAGAAACGCTGCACTAGATGATGAGACAATAGGATCAGATAACCTATTAGATAGAAGCATGCAGTACTCACATATAAAGATCTCGCAGGCGCCATCTGTTCTCATCATCACCATAGTACACTCTCTAACCTCCCCCCGTCATCACGTAAACAATACACCCCCCTCCAAACCCACCCCCGTGTTCCCTTGGAGTAACAACATCCTGGTGAAGAGATATTCATCCATATCCAAGGCCTGATGTGAATTAGGTGTATAGTTAAGAAATCATCCATGTCCAAGGCCTGATGTGAATTAGGGTGTATAGTTAAGAAATCATCTCATTAGTTAAACCATTCATAAAGAACGAATTGAATCTTTGCCCGGCTAAGCGAGATCGATAAGATTGAAAGATCAGCGAAGGAAGAGCGAATGAGACCTCTGCTGAGCGATTGTGAGCCTGCAGACTGCTGGATGGTCGGTGCTCTGTGGATGATTAGTTAATTGGTTTCTCTTGGTCGATTTCATTGATATCTATTTATTGATGTGATTTGGGAGTAAACATTTAAGGACAGGAACACATTTTTGGCTTCAAGTTGTTTAACCAAATTCAATTCAATTCAATACTATCAATTCAATTCAATTCAAGCTCGATTTAATCTTAACAAAGGCAGATCTAGATGCTCCATTCTGCCAATATAACGTGGTTAGTGGTCGGACAGATCAACAGATATATATCCCGGCGTCCATCAAACATTCCGACCAATTCATGGAAACATTAGCACTAGCCTCACTTATCTAAACAACTGACCTGAGGCCCAAATATATAAATAGATAGATTCCATCAGATAAACCAAATAACACACAGGAGAAATTCCCTATCATCAGTAGACTATGAACTCATTCAGAAATATGTAGGCCCAATATCTGTAATCTTATTCTTATTTATGGAACTAATTTGACATTCTGGCTCAAGATATTAATCCAAATCGTTGCTATTAAAAGTAATTTATTCTGTAGTATTTTTTATAATCAATAAATTATAGTCTCATGAATTCATAATTCTTAATGAATTAATTACCCGTAGACGAAGCATACCCAGAACGATCATCCTCGGAATAACTTTTACAAGATGAAGGTCTAGAATTTTCTTCAAAAGTTTCATTTGAATCCGCCGATAACTGCGGATTTTCAAGTCGTCTAATACTACTAGAAACCTGATTCACTTTTCGGACGGTCTGTTGTCTGCCTGAGATTTTAGATATTCGCTCAAAACCCGGTATATCGGATGAACTACTATGATCTAGTCGAGATATATTTTTTATCCGATAATCCGGCTTTAGAGCACTTCCGCCGCCTAATGATTTTGTATCTTTACGCTCGAATATGGCTAAGCGCTTCTTGTAGCTGAACAACGAAGCGTCGGACTCGCAATCAGCGCCACTGATCACTGATCCGGAGCTGCTCGTGGAGCTAGAGGAACAACTAAGCATCATCTTCTCGGACTGAGAGGTCCGTATCACGTGATCTGTCTGCTTATCACTTGATCCGGTCACGTGACTCGTCTGATTATCACCATTCCCCGTTGGAATGCTCAACTTTGAGTTTGCCACAATTGCATCTTGACTTGAAATTCTGTTAGATTTCCCCTTGGAAGGCCTTTTGGATTGATCACCGCTGTTCGCAGTCAATCTATAACTATTATTATCTTTCGTTGGTCGCTGACGCGGCCCAGAGGCAGGACTGGAGCAGGAATCATTATGACGAGTCCGTGAGGCCTGTTGAAACCTTCCATCGGTCACCGGGAATTGTTTCCGCTCAGTTGAACGCATATTTGATGCAGTTATATGTGACGCATTGGATTGAGAGCAGATCGATGTATATTGTTCCCTAATTGCACCATTACTGCGTTCCCTCTTCTGCTTTAAATTACACGAATTACTTCGATCAGAATTGGAACAAGATTTTGACGATTGTTCAATAGCGCCAGTGTACAATCCCGAAGCGGGGGGAGGCCATTTTGCATAATCCTTGACCCCAGACCCATTTAAATCATCCACTAACGATTCAATGTTTCTCACATTAGCATGGCGGACTACCACCCCTTCGCCAGGTACGTAAAGGCTCTCTCCGGAATTGGTAACGGATGATAAACTAGCGGAATGGCGCGCGACTATCGGCTGGTGAAATATTTCGTCTGATTCTGATGAATCGGTTATTGAAACAGCAGGGAAATTACCACCAGCAGCAGCAGTAGCAGTTGCAGCAGCTGAAGGAGGGATTACAGCAGCTGATGATCGCTGATTAGCTATTCTATTGATTGATTCGGTTCCATCCCAATAACTCGCTTCCACCGGAGAAGCGATGCCACTCTTTTTCCCTACCGCCACCCTCGGACGCCTCAGACGACTCACTCCCGTATTGTTTCTCGTAAATTTCACTTCCCCTGCCGCGTTTCTGCACACCACTTTATTCTGATCGTCTTCAGCGATAATTTGATTGTACTCTATTTCTGAATAGTCCATGAGATTTCGTCCGGCTCTCGGAAGGAGTTGATAGTGATTTCTATGATCGTATATAAGATCAGAGTTAGTGGGAGGTAATGAATTACTGTCTACCCTCTCCGTACATCTATGCTTATCTCTCATTAGCAGCTCCAATCCACTGTCGCTGGTGGATTGCAGGGTGTTGGGAATCTCAATTTGAATATTAGAATCATAACTAACGCGATCGTCTAATCCGACTACACCATTAGTACTGTCTAATTTACTCCTAATTATATTATTATCAGCAGCCCGCATACTGTTTATAGTATTTTCTAATTCCACTGAATTGTTTTGGTTCCGTTGAATTGACTCTGGATTTGATTGATGACGAACACGACATAAAGTTGATTCACAGTCTTTTGAAAATAAAATTACCTCATCAGAAACGGTCTCGTGAGTTTTGTTTCTGCTGTATTTGTTATCCCAACCCATTTCATCAAACAACCAACTCTTATCCTTACCTCGTTCATCAGACGAAACGTTATAATTGTCCTCCTCTGGAATTGTATGCATTGTGTTCTGACCAACAGCAACCCCACTGACAATCCCAACCTTTCCCCCTGTGTTACCTGTTCCTCCAACCATCCTACAGGGAAGTTTTGTTGAGGTTTTAGTCTGGGATGAAACGTCACGTTTAACTTTTAGAGTTGAATACACATCAGTCTGAACAGGGGAAAAGAAGCGAGGAAAGCATGACGGGGGTGGAGTGAGAATGGTTCTTTCCGGTGAAGGTGATTTACTGTCGGACTTGCGCCGGACTGCTCCGCGCATTTCCGCCATCCGGACCCCGCAGCTCGGACTCGTAAAGGCACGTCGTCGCGGGGTCCCATTGGGAGTGTTAAGGCGTTCAGTGCTTCCCGATGAATAGGTTACATCGTCGCACATGAGTGACTCGACAGAATTATGAAGTGACGGTGTTAACCGCTGAGTGGCTCGATCAGAATATGCTAGTATTCGCTGATTTCTCTGTCGATCAGATTCATCATATACTGATTGATTTGAAGATGCAAGAGAAATAAGACCCTGAGAACTGTATAAAGCATCCACGTAGCCTCTACTTTGCAAATCTAGGTTCCTATTGGGAAGTGGAATGTTTTTCTGCACCGATCGAAGTTGTTGTTGTTGTTGTTGCTGTTGTTGTTGTTTGACAGGAGCCTTACGATATTGATGAGCAACTTGGGCGATATTTTTAATCGATTTAAAACTATTGCTATCTGGCATTGTTCTCACAGAATCTTTCGCCCATGCTTCATCAAAACTAGAAATGGAGGTAGCGATGTAACCTGAGGTTTGGTTATAGGGTTTCTGAATTCGATGTGGTGAAGGTACCGGTGAAATGGCTGGTTTGATAGAATGTGATACACTTAAGCGCTGAGATAGTTTACCAGTGTCTTTTCGATCTGTGACACGGGGTGATACAGAATTTCTGTCTGATTCTGTTATAAAAATCTGAGGCCTACTGGCAGAGAGCTTCTTTGAACCTAAACTGTCTGATCCGCCATCGTGTTTTAATTTACCTGAGGAATTCTTTGGACTGGAATGATTAACTGTTTTACTATCACTTACCACTGAAACTAATCGTTCAGGTTTTTGTTTCGATTGAATGGCACCGCCACTAGAATTTTTAGCTGAAGGACTGTAACACTTTTCTACACTATTAGTCTCAGCTATGCGATTCTTTTGACCCTGATTTGAGGTGTTTCTTTTCGGCAGACGTAGGCGAGAAAAGAAGAAATGTTTTGACTCACTCTTGGAGTTTCCATCTTTACCTGACTGTGCCTTACCAGGTGATGCGGAGTGAGGTTCTGGAGTAGACGATTCGGAAAACTCTTTTCCCACATTTCTCACAGATAGTAGGGAAGCAGAAGAGGTTGCTCGTAAAGCCTGAAGATCTTCCTGTAGTTCGGTTATACTCTGATATGTGTGTTGAGTGGCATTCGTCGCACTGTGAACCTCTATTGGATCAAGCTCATGATATATCGGACTACTATCATTGTTCACTTCTCCTGCTTTCAACGTCCCCACAAAGCTATCGCTTTCAAATGCCTTTACCAAATCAACACTTCCTGACTTCTTGGGTCGCTGCGATTCCCATCTCCAAACACACTTCTTTGATCCGGCTTTATTCTGTTTGAAGTCGAAACCAGGACTAAGCTGTGCTGTGAAAAGTGAAAAACTACGCTGATTGCATCCCTGAGTAAAACGTGACGCGAAGCTATCTCCATTTTCTTTTCGAGACCACAAGTCCGTGTCTGAGGCAACAGAAGATGGCGACGGCGTGTAGAGCTCAGCTTGATGCCTGCCATCCACTTCCAGATGCTTACTTTGAGGTTTCATCTGAAAATCTTCTTCGACAAGAGTCAAAGCTTTGGGTCTCAATCGCTCTAACCTGCTTTCTTGTGGCTTATTCTCTTTTCTAGTAGGCTTAAGTCGAGGGCTGCGCTTAAATGCTTCTGTAAGATGAGATGTATCTGCTAGTTGGGGCAACTTCTGATCAGCGTTCGATCTTGTCAGAGTACCCTGATTGGAAGAGGTGTCTGGGAACAAGAAGACTTGCTTCTTGTCCTTGGTAAGAGACGGCGATTCTCCAAGTGGTACCGTTTCCTTGGTTTTCTTTTTCAAAAGCTTTGGTAAATGAGACTTCTCCATAATCCCGAGAAAAATATTTCCAACAGAAATAGGCCTATTTTATTATATCCGATATGACATCAATGCATGACTAATCCAAAGGGCCTTCAATTGTAGGCGAGCACTACATAGATAATCCAAATAGAGAAAATTCACTTCACCAGTCACTCATCATTAGCAGATTTCTTTTTGAAATTAATTCTTAATAATTGTTTGAAAGTCCTCATTTCATGTTTATATAAAATTTAATATTGAACTCATCATATATATTCAATATTTCTTCCTGGCTGTTGCTAAAGTTAAATGATTTAGCAGTAAAAATACATCAATAACGTAAAATATGTCACAATTGAGTAAATTTAGCTTAGGAAAATCCCAGAATTATTAATTTTTTCAATATTGCGTTCACTTTACCTATATTTATTAAACACAACTGAGCATTAATTGCTATAAATGCTATTCTCAATGCACTGCACACCGTGCACAGGTTAGCAAGTGTTGAGTTCGAACACAAAATGGGCAATACAACAAGAGGCCTAATTGCCTTTCACCAACTTGAATAGCGCAGCTTGTTAACTTATAACTTGCAGTTCATGATATAATGGAAAGAGACAGGATATTTTGCTATGAATTTGATTAGCCTCGACTATTTAATAAAATCGGAGAATTCAATAAAGTTCAAGGGGTAACACCAGATTATGTTAGTATATTGCCATGCGATTGTCATAATGTCACAGTCCAATTTATGTAACAGTTAAATGTACTACAGTGAAAGACTGAAACGGAAAAAACACAAGTGACATAACTTAAGCATTATTAAGAGCAGGTGATGAATGGGAAGTGCCGTCATATAATATATCAGCTCGATTGTTTGTAACATATGCTAGTAGCTACTGCCAGATTGATTCAACATATGGCTGTAAATTATTATTATTATTATTATAACCATCCCTATAATTGGTCTTGCCACATCGGTTGTGGCATATGGTATGCTATTCTATTCTTCAATGTAATTGAAAACGCTTCTGAGACTTAGTTCAGAGTGCGCTATATAAAAGTTGTTGATTGATTGATTAATAATAATAATGTTTAACTCCGTTGCCTCATGCAGAGATGATGTTAGGGACGTCAACACTGGACTTGAGCATTGAGCTTGAGCTCTCATTAATAAAGGTCCGATTAGTGCAAAATAAAAAATATACCTGGTCCAGGACTGAGGATAGAACTGTAATATTAGAACTATAAAAAGAAATATTAAGCTGAGTGTCATGAGCATGGAAGTGAAACCGTATTGAAGCATCTTCGTGACTAAGGAGGGTAGTCTAATGAGACAAAAGTGAATGATTATAATTATTTGAAGCTTGTTGTTGCTCATGCTAATAAAATACTTAGCTCATGTTAAATTGCTAATTATTATTAACTACAAACTCTGATTTAGGCCTACTATTTATATTAATATCACATTAATTGAGCGTAGGTTATGGGCTATATATCCAACGAACCTCCTAACAACACACACGTGAGGTTGTGTTCATAGAGAAGGTTGTGCTGTACATACATTTATATCTCTGCGCTACTACAGCTTACAGTGAGGTACTCAGGCTATCACTAGCTCGACTGCTTCAATTAAATTGTTCTTATAAAAGCAGCAGCCTAGCATAGAGAAATAACAATAGCAATAATGTTGTACATCTCCATGGCTTAGTGGTAGCGTCGTGGACGTTGGAACAAGGCGTAGAGTTTCAACTACCAGTATAGCCAATCAGAGAGTAAAATTTCAGACGAACTAGTAGAATGGTTGATTACTGCATGGCGCTGGGTCTAAACACCAAAATGGGTCTTAAACAAGCATCTGATGCAGGACCGTATTATCCATAAGGCTGACTAGGCTTAAGCCTAGGGGCCCACCAGCAGCAGGGGCACATCATCGCACATCATGAAATTTTTCAAAGGAAGAATGTTCTTAAATAATGTGCGAAAAGTGAGTGTCGGTAACCCCCAAATGATGAAAGCATAATTTTAGAGCAATTTACAGAAAATCTTGACGAAACAGCAAAAGTTTTTCTGATTTGAATTAAATTGAGGCCTATAGGTGTATGATAAGATTATTTATTTTCTTTGTTATTCTACTCCACAAATTACTTCATTTGTCATATTAAAGCATAATATTACTATACATTGGTTGTAGTTCTACAAAACTGTGACTTTTTTAAACATGATATCCTTGTGGTCCAATTAGACAGCCAATAGGAATGGAACATCAACTTGAATTGTCTCATTGGTTTACGTGCTGTCTTACAGTTCATTGCTTGAAGATTATGTATTTATAATGACAAATTAAGCCAATCGTGTAGAAATAAAGATGGAGGGTCTTGAAGTGTGCGTCAAAGTTTATCCAATGCTTCCCTGATCTAAAATTCTCCTAGGCCTTGACCTCCAAGGCTATGACCTCCTAGGCTATGACCAGTGGTCATATGGCCGGCGAGATTGGTTAGCGTGCTGTCTCAGAATCGATTGACGGCTAGTGGCGTGGGAACGATTCCCAGGTCAGTAGACAAAATATGCCCGCCACCGTTGGGCACGGGTGCGTATCGGTGCCTAGAAGATGAAAGGCTAATCGTTTATCTGCGTTTACAGACATTGAGTCTCTATCAAACACGGGCATGTATGCCAACTACTCTTAGCTGCGAAGTCGCTTGTTGAAAACTGCAACCCATTGGATGTCACGTATGTGTTATGAGCTTGTGATCTCTGGTTTAAGGACCTCTTGCAACGATTCTGTCATGATGATAATAATAATATATAATTTCACTATTGATTCTGTTTATACAACGAAAATCAACAGGACCCTAAACACCCAGAATAACACTAATAATGGAGGTTTAACGTACGTTTCCTCATGTCAGGAAAGTCGATTATACCAATTAGGCTCTCACTACTTAAATTATTCGACGATATCAAGCATATTTTGTTGCTTCTTGACTCTGTATATTATATACTAGCTGGGGTACCCGGCGATGCCCGGGAGGAAGTGAATTGAGAGTTATTGTTAGGATCCATGTCTGAAATGTATGTTTGAAATGACAGATATAGCCTACGGAGAGTTTCACCAACTTTGCTTTTATATAGTTTTTCTATATCACAACTGCTTGGGGGGGGGGCATTCCCTTCCTCAGTATCTGCGTTAGTCGGCTGTTACGAAACACGCGCAGTTATCGGTTACCAAATAAGTCCGTCTCATCACAAAGGCTTTGCCTTTTTCACACGTAAAATGATTCCTTTGTTCAAGGAAAATATAGGTTTCTGAGGTAATTTTCCATTGACTTCTTCAGTATATGCGTTAGTCGGCCCTTAAGAACCACGTGCAGTTATCGGTTGGATCTATTCTAAAATATCCCGGACCCAATACTTCATCTATATCTATGGTTAATATCTACGTTCAAACTATACAAAAGTTAT
>JAQFZF010005276.1:0-10032 GCA_034695365.1 Enchytraeus norvegicus
AGATCCGATTCCCTCAAATCATTAAGAAAAATCTCGTGAAAACTGCCTAATTTATCATTGAAACAGTGCAGAGGCCTAACAAAGCGTCTCCAAGCCTGTGTTCAAACAAACGGAAGCATAGATAGGTGAATTTGTTTGTTTACAAGAGCAAATACAATCCGAATAAATTAATTATAGATGTTTTCGTAGTTTAATATGCAATATTATGATGTTTGTTTAAACAGCTGTTATATTATAAGGCCTTAAATAACTCTTATAAATATTAAGAGGTCTACTTAATGCACGCAGTTACAATACATCGCCTGCAGTTCCTATCAAGCATGACGTTAGTGGCAAATTCTATAGACAGTGCGAGAATAAATGATTGCGTTCTAATTTAATCACTTCACAATCATTGCACAATATAGACAATTGCACAACAGCTGTGCTTGATACACACCGTGGGCTCTCAGCAGTAGGCCAAAAACTACCGCACTCGACTACCGAGGTACTTAGTTGTTGAGTTACTTTATTTAATTCATTACTTGGTAAACAGTCAACAAACTCGACCTTCAAAAATATGTCAGCCTTCAGGTCCAGGTTTTACTTATTATTTGTAATTTAGTATCCATATATCCATCTACAATCATGAGACAGATTCAAGGCACAATTTCCAACATTCTGTGAACTATCTCGTTCATTAATGAGGTCCCTATCGATCTACTATGTCTATATTATGTTTAATCACAGCTGTTCTCAGACCAAACACAACCCAGGACTATGCTTTATAGTTACAATAGAAAATATAACATAACATAACATAACATCCCAGGGTTAGGAAGCATCAGATGCTTGTTTAAGACCCATACAACTATTTACGTTACACGTTCCAACCAATTCAGCCTACTCAACCAACGTTACTACAGTACTACATTAGTTAACTGTTCTACACTGTGATTCATAAAAAAGACACCAAATTATTTTTTACCATATCTTCCATAATGGTTAGCCGATTTTCATAAAATTTTGTGGTAATGTTTCGTAATAAATTTGCTACAAAATGATATAAGCATTTACTACATGAACCAATTACCAGCTTCATACTAACTTGCGTAACTTTTAAGTCAATTATCTCTGTGTAACGTAGATACAGATCAGCATAATTGAACTAAAGTTTGTTACTAGGCCTACGTAACAGTGAGCAACAGTAACATTCTAACAGTAATGTCTCAGAAACAGTAACGT
This sequence comes from Enchytraeus norvegicus, assembly GCA_034695365.1. NCBI lineage: Eukaryota > Metazoa > Annelida > Clitellata > Enchytraeida > Enchytraeidae > Enchytraeus > Enchytraeus norvegicus. The sequence goes on from JAQFZF010005276.1 coordinate 1,225, forward strand.
TTCAATTTAGCAATTGTTCGAATAAAATGGAAGTGTTCTCCTTTGGCTCTAATACAGGCCCTCAACCTTGGCCGCCACTGTTCGATGGTCTTATCAATGCTGCCGCTGCCTGGCTCACGATTCATACTGTCCATTGCTCGGATCTTACTCAATAGCTTATCAATGCCATTTTTTCCAACCCTTATTCGGGAACTCTCTTAATCAATCGACGACTTCTGTAATCTTTCAGCAGTTCCAAATACTTAATCCAAATTTTATCTTCTTTTGTGAAAACCATGCTGTTATTGCTTGTTTACAAACAATCAACTTCCGCCCCTGGTATCCTAAAAACCACTACAGTAAAAGTAACAAGTTCACATTTGCTTGAAGCACATTTCATTTCAGATTCATTATTAAAATTTCATTATTCATTATTCAAAATTCTATACTAGATTGTTTAAATTTACCAAAATGGAGAAATAACTGAAATGTCGATGAAAATTAAACTTGAAAAGTGTTACTTTCGATAGGCCTACAGTACAGTTAATGCCTACATTAGTACTAAATATGTACAATTAATTTGCGAGCGGAGCGAGCGAATTTTTTTTTTGCATTCTAGATCATACAAAATTGTGTCCACAACCCAAAACTGTGGCGGCACACCTGCAGGGGGACGCAGAAAGGGGAAAAATTATTTGTGTGGCAAAAAACAAATATTTTTCCAAATTATGCGCCCCCTCCCGGGCTGCGCCCGGGGACATCTGTCCCCCCCCCTGCCCCCCTCGCTACGCCTCCGATAAAGTGTGCTTGCCCTATCTACAGGGTGGGCCATAAGTAATTACACTATTTTGAATGCTAATAACTTAGCCAATATTTGATCAATTTACATAGAAATTGCACAATATATTACAAATGAACATGAAAATGTTCCATTAAAATATCTAAGCATTCGGCGAGGGGGTTAGAAAGATATCGTGGTTTGAATATGACCCAATATTTGTGACGTTTATAATCTAGTAATGATGCGCGCGTCATTTTTAACTGGGTCACGGACCGTTGGCCTGTCGCCATGATGGATTAGCGTTCTAGCACTAACCCTAATCTAAAGAGAAATATCCCTAGGGAAATTTAGAATTCTTCACCTTCCAGCAGGACAGTGCTCCATCTCACAGAGCTCGAGATACAGCCAAGCTCCTGCAGCTTTCAACTCCAGATTTATCCAGAACTCAGATTTCAGAGCGCGACTGTCGCTCGAGCTCTGTAGTCTGGAGCACTGTCCTGCTGGAAGGTAAAGAATTCTCCAGATATTCTCTAGGAATATTTCTCTTTAGATTAGGGTTAGTGCTAGGACGCTAATCCATCATGGCGACAGGCCAACCGTCTGTGACCCTGTTCAAAATGACGGGCTCATTATTACCAACTTATAAACAAAAATATTGGGTCATATTCAATCCACGATATCTTTTTAACACACGCGCCGAATGATTAGTTATTTGAGTGAAACATTTTTATGTTCACTGGTAATGTATTGCGCAATTTCTATGTTAATTGATCATATATTGGCTAAGTAAAAAGCATTCAAAATAGTGTCATTTCTTATGGCCCACGGTGTATACATAACCGGATGACTTAATAAAATAAAATGTTGATTCACGTTTTAGTTTGTCTCTGTCATCGCCCACTGTAATAAGTGCATGATTGGAGACCTGGGTTGAGTCCGTCGCCGATGATAGCTATTAGCTTTTAGATAAATATTATAATACCGATTGTTTTGAACCATTGTTTTGATATTAGCTAATTAAATATTTGACTTCCATAGTGACGCAATTTCCAATTGAATATAACTAGAGACTAACTTTTCTAGTATTTGAACACGTCAAAATTGTCATAATATACGAGTATAATCAATTGATTAACATTAAGCAACATAGTAACTCTTTTCCCTGCATGTCAGGATTGAATATCATAAATGGTAATATACTCGTTGTTAAATAGAATCCACAGATTTCTGCCTGCAGCCGGGTCTGCCTCTATTTTTATCTTTGGTTAAAAAAGCAGACGCTAAAGAAACTTTTCGCACTTTAATCGTATCTAAGCGGTTCTTCCAGCATACTGCTCCAGAGATCTGGAACGGGATTCCGTCCACTCTTCCTGTTTATTGTACATATTTAAGTCTTATTTTATTAAGCACTCGCGCATTCTCATAATCATCTTTATGAGAATTAGTACCTGTTTGCGCTCAATTTTCAACTTAACTGACCATCGTAGCACCGTTCAATACTGTCTCGACCTCTCCTATCACTTGAGTACAATATTATGCATTTGTTCCAATTTGTGGCTTCGTTCTTTGAACGTTTATGGTGGTTATGTTTCATGCATCTATCAGGCTAAAATGTTTTTCTGATACACTCATCATTCTCGATGATATATTGTTAATCATCGTTTGTTTACCACGAGGTCGAGCTAAACTTAAATCCTGATGGCTAGCTTACTACATAGCCTGATCGATTTTCTACATACGCAGATAACATAAGATAAAACTCTTACAAAATGTATGGCAAAGAGATTATAGGCCTACAAGAGATAGGCCTACAAGAGATAGGCCTACAAGAGATAGGCCTACAAGAGATAGGCCTACAAGCTTCCTATAGAAAATATAATACAAATATTAAATAATTATTAATAACGTACCACAGCAATGGGTTTTGTTCTTTCCTTCTTTGTGTCGTTCATTGCAGAACCACTAAACAGCTGCGTCTCTGGATTGAAAGCTAAACTGGTAAGATTATTTTATAATTCTTCTCCTTTGATATTGCTATATAGAGAATATTTAAACACCTGAAATACTTACAGTGTTTTCAGTTTAGGCTACTGTCTTAACGTTATTTAGTAAAACCATACACAGCTGATTTCAGTGATGCTAAATTTTCATAACTGCGCTGTAGATCCCACGCTCACGATAAGCATCGATCGTTGGCTGGCTTACTATAATAATGTTTATTTACATTTCTAGCCTAGGCCTTGGCACAATGCCTTAAGTTCTTATTGGTCTGTAAGAGCAAACCCACAAATAGCAATAATGGTGTAAATTAGGTTACAGATTAAATCATTTCCTTTAGTATTTAGTGTTTACAAACTAAATTTTCTGTCTATCTGCTCACCATGTTGCTGGTGTATTTAGGCATACTCATTACTCATACATGTATTTGCTTCTAAGAAATATAGTTTATATTTACTTACATATTACTGTGGACTTGAATTATTGACACACCGTATTAACTTAATTTCAGTTATACTATATCAGGTCTCTTATGAGCCCCTAAATAAGTTATTTAATTTTAAGAACAAATGACCCGGTTGCCACTCCCCTAGCTATGACCTGCTGACCGTAGTCAACTAATTCCACTATTACGTGCCTGAGTTGCATGCTGAAAAAATATAATTGGCCAGAAAAATATGGCAAGAGTCGCAAAAAAAGTCGCAAAAATTTTCTTAAAATATGCAAGAGTGGCAGAGAGTGATACTTTCAAGTTCAAGCCGAGGACAACAAGAAGAATAGCGGGACCCAATTTTCTTCTTCTCACTCTTCAGTTGTCTTCATCCCTTCCAGTTCTCTCCAAAGTCCGAATTAGTTTTTGACTATCTGGATGACGTCACGGATGAGGTCTCAGTGGAAGAGGGTGTCGCATGGCTGCAGTGGTCAAAGTGTTTCGAGTTAGTAGGCGGAACGCTACTTTAGACACCCAGTTACACAAATTAAGATTCTCTAATGAAAATGTCCCTTTAAACCAGGGGTGAACAACACGCGGCCCACGGGCCACATGCGGCCCGCCAAGGCTGCCTTACGGCCCGCCGAGAGCTGGCCTGAAAAATATATGTTTAGTTGCAACATTTTTTAATGCCAAAATTGCAAGTGTTTTAGAGAATTATTACTGCCGTATTTCGCGGTAAAGAGGGGGATGCCCTCCCGAAATGTTTCACCCCCGATTTTTATTTTAGCTATTTAATTTTATAGTTGAAATATAGCATAAAAATTAAAAAGGTTATTAATTTGTCTACAGGAAATAAAAGCAAGCTGGCTCGTCCTTACATCATGCATGTTGAAACATTCAATTCGGCCCTCGACCACTTTACTAAATTTTATGCGGCCCTTTGGCCCATCATAGTCGTGCATGACTACTTTAATCAATGTCACCGTTACCACGTCGTTTTCCATTCGTTTTATTTTCATATCCATTATGATCCAGCCATCACTTCATCCAGTATTCCTATTCTTGGTCTCTCTTTTCAACTATTCCAATTCACCCCCTATTACTTCCTTTAACAAACTCTCACCTCTTGGAAAGCCCTATCCAACTCTTGTTTCTATTTCTCAATATATTACTCAGATGTGTCTTTTACATGTAATTTCAACTTTCCCAGGACTTCTCCATTAGTAATTTTATCAGCCCAACATATTATTTTAGATCGTTCTCCAGAACCACACTCCTCTCAATAACGTTAGCAGCTTCGGCAATATGGGGCCCAACTAGGCTACTTCTGCTAGTGTATGCTACAAACAAGTAGTATATTCCCTATATACATGGGCAGCGCCCCAGAAAATAGTCTGTAGCGCTAATCAACCTGTTAAGCTTTCCGGAACCAATACATAAGGAGGCGAAACTGCATTTCTATCATCCAAAACTTGTCTCATAGGACCCGGAACGCTCGACAGAGCAGCCGGAACGCTCAGCAGGAGCATCCGGAATACTAGACAGAGCAGCCGGAACGCTCTGCAGAGCAGCCGGAATGGCGTTCCGGTGCGTTCGGGCTCACTTTGACCACTGCATGGCTGATGAATGAAAGTCAAATTGGACCTCTCCCAAACCACTGTAACGTGAGGTCAAGCTTGGCCTAAACATTAGCAAATGTCAGTTAATTTTTTCACGTTAATCTTATTTTTCAGCCTAGGAAACTATTGTATTGGTACATAACAATGTTCATCCATGGAACGTTTGATATGTTTATGATTATGTTTTGACCACACCTCCTGGCATTTAGTAAACAAACGGTCGTTCAGTACAATGCTGCTCTTGCCATGTTTGAGTATATCATCAGATCTGATAGTGAAATGTGCCGTAATTAGGTATATACCACTTTGGTATTTGAATTAAGTAAAATAATATTGATACAATCAAATGCAATAATGGTCAAGGACGAAAATACCCCAAAAATTGCAATAGTGCAATTTTTAACTGCCATTGTGCAATTTTGATTAATTTGACTTTTATTGAAGGCATATGCTGTTAGCAACTTCGAATAATCATGTCGCCTAGCTATTATGCTTGAGGTCATGAACATTATATAATCTATATAATATCCTCTAGATTGTGTACTACTAACTTCTCATTGCTTGTTTAAGGAGTTTTCTTAACGTCATGTTCATCTTACATAATTCTATTTATTTCCAATAACAAGTTTATAGGAGCCTACATAACAGTGCTGCTTTCTGCGACTCAGAGTGAATATTGGTGCTTAATTAACAGTTTATTTAGCACTATTGATTAGGCGTGGATTTAGGGGGTGGGGGCGGGGTGGGCCATGGCCCCCTAAAAAGGGGAAGTAAATGCCCCCCCCCTCAATAATTCAAAGATCCATTACTGCTATAGATTAAGATGTTCCTCAGTTCGACGGAATCAGAAACAACGGTTTAATTTGCATCTCATTTTCAAGGTAGGCCTACACTCACTTGACCGTTCTTCTATCTTAACGCCTATAATATCGAGTATTTCGAAATCGTAAATTTGTATCAGAAATTTCGTGGCAGGATTAACATTAATTATGGGCTATGATCTAGTCGTACCTCGATGGCTTTTGAGGCCAGAGGTCGCAAGCTCAGTCCGTCCACAGCTGTGCCCGACGGCCGTCGTGTCGCAGCCGTCAACAAGCTGTTTTACTTTCCATTGCTAAGAGCACAAATTGGTGTAGGCCTACAGTTACCATGACACGCTCAACACGACTGCACATGCTAGCCGAATTCGGAAACGAATTCGGATTTCTTACACGTGCATGTCTATAACAAAAAGTATACGATCAGCTAAAGAAATATATTGCGTGACTTCTAACGTTTTACATGCGCCACCTCCCGAATAATTCGTAGCAGATTGATTCTCAATCAATACTTAGACAGGTCATAGTGTTCGATATTTGACGCATTGGTAGAATGTTCGCCTCAGAAACAAGTGATCCGGGCTCGAAATCCAGATCAGTCAGCAAAATGATGACCACAGGATGTCTAGTTTACCGTGTATAGGCTACATCCGCTATCAACATCGTCGCGCTATCAAAAGGCAAAGTTGGATTAATCGCGGAGTGGTGAATAACATAAATGCCTATAAACACAATGATAGTAAATAACTTTCCAGTTTCCTTTCTAAGTTATTAGTAATAAGAAAGGAAACTGGCAAGTGCATATGTCATGTGTGAAAATATACGAATATAAAATTTAAAAAAAAGAAGGGTTTATATCTAGGTTACTAAAAATCCATGCCTTTACTATCTAATACAGATCTATGGTCACCTAAAGAAAAGTACAATTGTTAAGCTTGTAAAAAATTTAAGACCTTATTTTAAATGTCTAATTGTCTAAGCTACCTATACCAAGAGTCTCAGTGATTGGATGAACGTTGAAGAAGTACAAATGATCAGAACCGCGGAAGAGCGAGAATTATAGAAAACCATGACCGTCAACGCCGGAAACTGTCAGGATATCTGAAAGAAGAGAAGAAGAATTGTCTAATGTAGCCAAGCATTTAGTGCAGAATAGGATAATTCTGGAGAGGTCATTTCTGTGTATCTGCGACACACGAGCTCTGAATGAACACTTTATATCTGGCTTATTAGTTTTCTTCGATCGAAGTCTCAACAATAGGCTATACAATACACTACAGTGAGGATTTAACGTACGGTTATTCACCCGAAAGCAAAGTCAAGGACGTCTCAAGCAGACTGAAGGCGACATGATGACATCACAAGCCGACGCGGCGACGTCTCAAACAGACTGTGCCACTGCGAGCAGTTCTATAACACCAGAATACACTTGCCAATGCATAGACCGAAGAGAAAGCGAGTCCCGAAACAGTGCAAGTCTATTAGCCAGTGCAAAAGGCTATGATGATTTCTATGATTTTATAAGAGGCTAACTAATAAATGTATAAGTTTATATATTGTGACTGTGCTATGTGCTGTCCACATTAGACCCTAATCAATGCACGCGTAGTCTAATCATTGGGTAATCGAACATTTACAGCTTTGAAGAGTGATTGTAAATTAATTCTAACAAGCGAGGTTGAGATCAGCCATGTTACTCCGGCCTGCTTACATTTTAAATGCTAAACAATCAATGGGCCGTCTCTCCTGGCCTATGAATCGCTAATAATTCATTTATACAAACAATTTCTTTAGGCCACCTGGGCCAAGAATGCCACGTAAAAACAAAGATCGAATGCTTAATTAAACAATTTCTTGAAGAAGGTTAATGATATTGGTCGTCTTAGTTTCATTTCTATCTCCGTAGAAATAAGTATTAGGCTATACGTTTAGCATAGCTAAACAATCAAAACTATTTAAGCTGATTAAGATTGACCTATAAGGCCTGCGTTTCATGTATATAATTCGAATCTCGAATACTCTTAAAATTATTTCGCATAGCCTCGAAAATTGTCGAGATGAGCACCGAAAACAAGGTAGGCTCACAATTGTGAACATTATTAGGAAAGCAGCAAAATGGATAGCTGCTGGTTATCTGTCTGACTTCTCAAATAAAATTAGCCCTACTAATACTTATCAAATAGACTAAATATTATTCGAATGACTTAAACTTTAATGATTTTAATTACATCGTTAGTAGTTGTATTGTTATTAATTCTACTTCTAATATTAATATATAGTCACTATACCAAACAATTGAAGGGTTCAAACTGCAGAAAGGAGGGAAGCAAAGACTAACAAATGTTTAATAGATAAATATTTTCGTTATTAGTTAGTGTTTAGGAACAGTCATACAGGTACGCCTTCAAGACATTGTTAGTTATTGCTCTAAATGAGGGCCTAACTGTTATTGTTTATTCATGATAGAGCGAAGATGCTGAAAGTAGCGGAGATGAAAACAAGGAAAGGGGCAACTGGTCCAATAAGGCAGATTTCTTTCTCTCTGTTGTCGGGTTCGCTGTCGGCCTGGGGAACATCTGGAGATTTCCATACAGAGCCTATCAAAATGGAGGAGGTTATTATTTCTTTTTCATAAAAGTTTATTATATTTTATATATTGTTTAGCTATTTCTGCATTAAATCTCGATTAATTTTTAATGCGTTTTAGACCTATTTCTTAGATCTGGTGTTATAGGGGTGTACAATACATATATGATAGCAGTTATACTGATTTCTAATATAATACGCGTAGATTTGATGCCTGTTTCATCATCTGAATCCCATTGCAGGAACGTCTAAAACAGCGCTTCTAGTTTGACTACATTTGACTACATAGAGATTTGAGTTGGCAACGCTGTGCTAAGGTGCGAGTGCTTAAATTTTATCTAACGATTTTACTCTATTTGCTACGAAAAATCATCAAATATTGCTCTGATTAATCACAGTAATTTTACTTCATCTACAAACATTTATATTGAGAATTGTAATCTCTGACTGAATAGATATTTAAATTGGAATATTTTGGAATTTTTGACGGAATATATTGTGCACATATATCTCTATGGGGCGTATCCATTAATTAACTTTGATAATTCAGTCTCTGTGAGCCAGCAGCTACTTCATTCATACTCGCGGATTCGT